>VRLP01001766.1:0-113056 GCA_009660295.1 Lophius piscatorius | reverse complement strand
CAATACATGTGAAGAACATTCAAAAACATCCAATACATGTGAAGAACATTCAAAAACATCCAATACATGTGAAGAACATTCAAAAACATCCAATACATGTGAAAAACATTCAAAAACATTCAATACATGTGACGAACATTCAAAAACATTCAATACATGTGAAGAACATTCAAAAACATCCAATACATGTGAAGAACATTCAAAAACATCCAATACATGTGAAGAACATTCAAAAACATCCAATACATGTGAAAGACATCCAATACATGTGACGAACATTCAATACATGTGAAGAACATTCAAAAACATCCAATACATGTGAAAAACATTCAAAAACATTCAATACATGTGAAAAACATCCAATACATGTGCACAATGTTCGGGAACGTCCAATACATGTGAAAAATGTTCAATACAATAGCACAACATGTAGAACATTCAATACATGTACACAAACTCAAACGTTCAATTCAGGTGCAAAATGCCAAAACACTTTAAATATATGTGCAAAACGCTAAAAAGTGTTCAATACATGTATAAAACGCTCAAATGTCCCCTACATGTGAAAAACGTTTAGTACATGTGCAAAACGTTCAAAAACATCCAATACATTTGCAGAAGTTCAAAAGCATCCCATACATGTGCAACACGTTCAATACACGTTCAAAAACATTGAATACGTATGCAAAATGGAATTTGTTGGGTCTCTCTAAGATAATTAGATGAAGAGTTTTGGCGACACCTGCTACTTCTGGGAAGCACCTTGAGGCGAAAGTTGTTGTGAATTGGTGCTATATAAATAAAGATTGTTTGAATTTTCCAAAACATTCAATGCATGTGTAAAACGCTCACAAATTTTTCAATTCTTCTTCTTTTACTTCCGAAAATTAAACTAGTCCCACAAAGTCGTCCCTGACAGCTGGGGTCTATCCCCGAAAAAATCCCCTCCCCGCCTGCGTTGTACAAGCAATCCCCCTGATGGAACTCCTAAAATGAAATCTCACATGTCCAAAAATATGCACAGCTGGACTGCATCAGACCAACGGTAGAGAAAACTGTAGTGCTAAAGCTCCCCCTAGCGGTCAAAATATATGCCTGACCTTTCCCAAAATTAGTCCACTTCTTCCTCGCACTAACGTCTTTTTGGGAATATAAGTTCGAAAACAATCCATGATATGGTTTTTGCGTTATCGTGTTAACACGAAGGATCGGCGCCAATGATGATTCCATATCTCTGACTTCTCAGGTATCATGAAAGACTGAGCGATGGTTTAAAATGCGAACAGAAGGCGCGGGTATCTGCTGAATTTGTGTTTACGGTTGCAATCATGAGATCCTGGAGAGACTGCTGAACGCATGAAAGCATTTCTTCCAAAACAAAAGGGGAATGAAATTTGTCCCAGTTCCTGTTAGCTTCACCACATTGCAGCACTGACTCCTGGGAAGATCTAATAAATGTGGCTACTGAATTTCACCTGAAAAGGGTCCAGATGTTTCTTTTATTTTCATTTTCTGCGGGACCGCCCGGAGTCGTTTTGACTCGCCATCTGCCAGCAACAATAAGTTACGTGAATTTTTACCATGACTGACCCTCGACTCGTTAGTATCCTTATTTTTAGCATCCAAAGACGGAAGTGATCGTTTCTTAATCCACTGATGGTCTGGTGGAATCATGACAGAACATGCCCTGTGGGCTGTGGTGAGGTTGTTTTTTTATGAACTATCCGTGTCAACGCTCAGACTTTATTTTCCTTTTTCCAGACAGTCATAATGGCTGATGTTGACAATGACCTTTGGGCCAAAACATTAAAAATTAAAAATCAAATAGAGCTTTAATGAGCCTCAAAAACTTTTCCTACAATCAAAATCCCTGAAAATTCAGATCCGACGATGGGCAGAGGCCTGCACAGAGATGATCCTCTTCATCATCGGTTTTCCAGCGGTATTTAATTTGTTTAGAGCGTGGTCCAGCACGGCTTGGACGTGTTTGTAGAGTTCATTCTCTTTTATTCTGAATAACGGGTCCATGTTAACCCACCTATGATTCTAGATGTTTGAACTTTTATTCTGAAGGGCTGTTAGGGGTGCACTTATCTTTCTGTGTTTGTTGTGGCGTAGTCGTGTCCTCTGGTGAACCCAACTGAAGGCATGATTATAAAAACCAGTCGGTCTCAATTACCTCATTCAAGGGTGAGGGCGACCAGAGGCCTCAGTGCTGCAGACCAGTCGGACTGTGGGGCGTTCCTCTCCTTCAGGGCTTTAATGGTTCTGTTGTAATGTTTGCTGGTTGAGAGAGCAACTCTGTTTGAGTACAGCATGTTTCTCTGCTGGTCTCACCTGAGAGACCTTTTTGAGCCATGAATCATGCAGGAATTAATGGGAAAAGTGTCAAGTTTAAAAAGAGACTTTATCGAGCAACTTTTTGTTATTCTGTGAGCAGTGTTTGCAAAGTCCGCTGTCTCAGGTCCGCTGTCTCGGGCGCTCTGTCTCAGGACTCAAAAAAGAAAGTTCATAATGGATGCTTTTCAGTCTGTTAGTATCATCTTGATAAGGTTTCTAACTTATGTAAAACTGTTTATAGGAAAGTCTTGACGTAACTGGATTGAGCCAATCCAAACAAATATATTTTTTGAGTGTAGGCTAAGAGTCAGGCTAAGCGGGTATGACAGACAGATCACAGAGGGGGCTAAGAATAAAATTTGTTTCCATATCGAGGGCCAACAACATTTCCTGAAATGCAGATCTAAATTATTCATACAGTAAAATGAAGTTAACTGCATCCAAGACCATCTTCTAGAATGCATGACAAACTTAGGTTATAAGAAAAATAAATTAGAATCAGAGTTGCATTGCGGAGTTGCATTCTGGGATTTGAAGTATACACTGGTGGTCCAGTTATTTTAGAAGTTAGATAGTGATTAAAGGGCTGGATATAACTCATCCGGCCCGCGGGGCCCTGAGTTTGACATGACAGTGCTTAATGTTAGAGCTGGAGCTAAACTCGTCTCCCTACAGATTATGCAGAACTGCAGGATGTGTCCTCTGTTGAAAGCACACAACAGATTTTGAAAGAGTGGAGACCTTCTCTACGTGAAGGAGTGATTGTTAACTCGGCTGCTTCTGGTTTGTTGCTTCTGGTTTGTTTTCATCGACCCCAAGCAACACTTTGTATAAATTGCGTCTGAGGTTCTAAGGCGTTGTCTATACAATCTGAACTAGTTTGGATGCCATCCTCATACATGTCAGCTCTAACGGAATGCCCTGAAAGTCTTAAGGATTGACAGCTTTTTAGAGGCTCTTACAGGAAACACAGGATCCGCCCACATTATCAAGGAATAAAAAGCCTATTTTAGCATGGTGTTGATGCTTAGACAATAAGGCCAACTAGAGGTCGAGTTGAATTCCGATGACCCAAAACAGCTGAATGAATGAATGTCTGCCCGTCACAGCTTTGTGTTGACGTGATGTCATCATTTGGCATGGAGGGATTTCATCACGTTTGACCTGAACAGAGGGATTCCCAGCGGAACCAAGAGCGGCTGTTAACATAGGACCTGAGATTCTACCACTACTCAGCCTCTTCTGTCAAATAAGACAAACTTTTCCCTTATACAAAGAGAGTGCTCATTTGTAAACAAGAAGTGGCCACCATCTTGATTGTGCTGTAAGGCAGGAAGTTCTCATCAAATATGAACCAAGATCCTGTTCAAAGTCTATTTCTCAACTAACATGGTCTTCAGAACAGACGTGACTCCTCAGTTGGCAGGTCTTTTTTTTAAGAATCTCTCTCTGAGACGATCTTCTTCCTGCTTTCTGTCTGAACTTTGAATTATCAGCAGTTGACCCTGAGGCAAAGTTAGAATACAGGTTTATAAGGCTTGAAGAATGTGTAGCTCTTTTACGAGGCAACACCTCCAACTATTCCTTCAGCGCGATGCCGGGGAGGAGCCTCTGGGAGAAACTGTTGCTGTAAATAACTCCATTCATGGGTTAGATTTCAGCGCAGCCGAGAATCCTGCAACTATTGAAGATTAGTTTGCATTTAAGAAAAGGATGCAGATTAAATGATCTATAGATACAATTCTAAGAGAGCTGTAAATGTAGGACATTCAACTCATCAAAGCCAGAGATGGTGATCGAGTAATTAAAACCAGATATGGTGATCAGGACATCACAGCCCGAGATGTTGATCAGGATATGAAAGCAAGACATGATGACTAAGTAAGATGACTAAGTATGACTCAAAGCTAGACTTGGCGACCAAGGCATCCATGCCAGACTTTGCGATTAATTCATCACAGCCAGCTCTGACAACAATGACATCCAAGCCAGCTCTCTAAAGATATGGAATGAATAAAATGGCTTCATAACTAATTATATCATCTTTTCATGATACTGAACCCTAATCCCATCATGTAGAGTCCAGACTCACAGGAACCCTGGAGGTGAGGTGGAGTTGGACTCGGTCCTGGTCCACAGTTGGACCTGCTCCTATACAATCGCAGCCTCCCTGGTCTCAGAGGACTCTGGAGGTGTGGCTCATGTGTCACCTGAGACCCTCTTGCGAGTGCTGCTTTGGGAGTTATTTGCAGCTGCTGCCCACCCGTCTCTCTGGAGGTCACTGGTTTCACAGAATGTTAAGATTTGAATTCATCCATGATGGTGGAACCATTGAAGTAGGGATTGTAAAGTCCAACACGTACATGGCCCAATGGGCCGAACAGTCCTCCAGCACCGACCCAATTCAATCCCAGAAAGTACCTGCAAGAAGACCAAGTCCAATTGTTGACAAATCAAAGAATATGTTAAATAAAGATTACTAAAGTTCATTAAGCGAACAACTACAATAAACAGACATGATCACCAGCAGACCCTGCTCCAGAAGCCTCACCTGGATCCAGGTGAACCTCATGAGCAATCAAGATGCGGGATACCTAAGCAGAGCCTGAGCGGTAGGAGGGACAGGCGACACTAGTACCACATGGAGCACATGGATCACATGGATTCGTGGACTACATCTCCCAACCTGAGCCTCCACCCATAGCTGTTATTCATGATGCACCAGATGGACCTCCACATCTCACAGAAACATGTTAACCTGCTAGCGCTAGCACTGACCGGTCCAGCTGAAGATTTTCAGGGGGATCCTGTAGGAGTGAAGACTGAGCCTCTGCAGATCTTCAGGGTTAATAAATAATGAAATATTTGCAAAAAACACATTACTAAAGAAAAGACGTCTACAGCGCTGCCCCCCTCCCCCAACATTGTCAAATAAGAAAAAAAACATAAATTAATAGATAAAATCTAATAATAATTTTTTTTAAATTATAATAATAATAATAAAGATGAATAACTTGAACATATGTTTAATAGCAAAATAATTCATTATTCTCTCCAAAAGGGGAAAGAAGTGGGTGATTATAGTTAGGATAATAATTATAGATAAAAGTAAATGATTTTTAAAGAATCAGCAATTGGAAAGGAAATCCAGAAATGGCAACATAGATATAATTGGATAAATGATATTAGAATAAATTAATTAAAGTTGTTTTTTTCAAAGATATGTTTTCATAAGTGGTTTAATAGATGACTGGTATCTTCTGGGTTTCTGATACCCCTTTGGAACCTCCGATGGAGGATCCCAGGTTGGTCCTGCTGAATGTCAGACACTGGAGGAAAAGCAAGGTCAGAACCTCTGGCCAGATGGTCCTGGAGATAATTTTGTGTGCTGGTGGGAGTATTATGGGCTGGCAGTAAGTATCTTTCAATCACTGTGATGGCAGGAAACATCATGTTGATCCAGAACATTTAGTTTGGCTCTGATGATCTCTGGCTGCTGTGCTGTAAACAGGCGCCTCCTGACCATGATGGGAGTTTCCTGAGAGACTCACCAATGATGTTTATTGTTTATCCTGTTTCTGAGTCAAAAAGATAAACAATAATGTCACCCAACTGATTTGCGTTAGGTGACAAACATCATTTTTGTCACCCAACTCAAAATAACTGCAAATTAACATGTTTATTACTAGTAGAGTCTGGCAGCAGGGGCCCCGGTATTTATGCAAACGGGTTCTCGGGTTATCTGGGACATGTCCTGCTCCTCCGACAGGAAGAGAAACCACATGACAGCTCCATCAGTCTGGAAACGTCTCTGTTTTTCTTACTCTGTTCCTCCTTGTGAAACCAGAAGTTTCAGATGTAGCTGCTGCAAGAGTTTCCTCTTCTGACGATCTGTCAAGGGGACTCTTACACTACACTTACAAGATTCAATATCTCAACAAAAATATTTGTCCCATTTACAGTCCAAATATCTGATTGTATTGTATATTTGTTTATTGCCTTGTCCATTTAATTTAAAGTTATTTACATGACGTTCATACTGTGAGAGCTCAGTTAACCGGAGTCAAGTTCCTTGTATTAATATACATGGCCAATAAAGCTGATTCTGATTGTAGCTGATATCAGACATAAGCTCTGAGCAGGAAACCCTCAGAGTATTCCAGCTGACATGAGAGCAGATGTTATCTTAGATGTGGAATTCTGAGATCTTCCTTTATCTAAATATCTTCATATCTGCATGTTTTCACTTCTAATATCTGCAGTTCACCTCTTTCAGACTAAAAGCACCTTGAATTCAGTCTTTATTCAAACATTTTCATTTATTTTTGAGGGTGTATTTTTTCCAGCGTGGATCCTTGTTGAGGCGGTTCCTCCTCGGGTGTTAGATATCTCACTACGTATTTGAATAATATCACTGCTATGTATTTGGAGCCTCAGCTTCCTCTGGGAGCTGAAGGTGGCATATTGATCTCTGGGCTGATGGATCTTCACTGACGCTGGTTTCTCTCCTCTGAGTGAAATCCAGTCTGCATCTCCGGAGCTTAAGTGCTTTCTGGCTGGAGTTCACTTTCACCCTCTGAAATGCTTCTTCAGCCCACTGGACTGCCAGGTTTCCATGGAGAGGATGTCAGTAAATCCGGTTCTGGTGCCTGAGCTGTCACTGTCCTAGACCTCCACTAGAGCTGAGCATTCAGCTGGTCTGGAGATATGAGGCGGCTTCAAGTGAGCCTCTGATGGTTGGGTGGTTACACTTTCAAAATCAGTAGCGGCTAAAGCGACATCTCTGAAGATGTCTGACTGCTCGTCCTATTGAAGACTGTATTTAGCCACACCCTGGCCTTCACATCTAGATGTTCTTCTTTCAGCAGCAACACCTTCAAACAGACCCTTTTGAAAGCTGGAGACCAGTCTCTGACATCACTGTGGAGGCATTTTGGCCCACGAACACTCCAGAACTGCTCCAGTGCAGCCATATTTGAGGGTTTGTGAGCATAAACTGATCGTCTCTTGTCCCACAACAGCATCTCAGTGGGATTCGGGTACAGACTTTGACTAGGAGACATTCTGAGGTGGAATTCATCTTCTGCTAGGGATCATTGTCTCGCTGCATGTCCTCACAGAGTGATGACCTCACTGACTGATGACATGACACTCTCCTTCAGTAGAATCCATGTTTCCTTCGATGATGACGAGTCATCCTTTTTCCGAAGCAGCAGATCATCTCCACAACATTCCACTGCCACTTCCTATTTGACCTGATTTTCTTCTCGTGGAATGATGTGTTTGGTTTCCACCAGATAGAACGGGAACCCTGTCTTCACACAGTTCAACCTTCCACCCATCAGTCTAGAGAAGATTCTCCCAGAAACTCTGAGGATCATCAAGGTGTGTTTTGGGCAAATGCAGACCAGCCTTAATGTTCTCCTGGGTCAGTGGTAGCCTTCTCACCAATTTCCCATGATGTCATTTTAGCCAAGTGATTTAGAAATAGTGGAGCCATGACCTCTGACTTTTGAGGTGAAGGAGGCCTGCAGGTCCTTTGATGTTGTCTTTAGATCTTATTTGTCTTCCTGAATGAACCTTCAACGTGTTCTTGGAGGAATTTTGGAAGGTGGTCCACTTCTGCAGGTGGGTTTACATGGGACATTTTTCTCTTTTCCGAATTAAATCTTTCCGAATTGCAATGTCGGTCACCTGTTTATATGACTTGTGATCTTTTTCGACCCGGTGTTCGCATGCATTGACTCACCTAATCGGAAACGCTTTCTGACGAGCGCAGACGATCCACACTCCCATTCGTTAGGTAGCGATAATGCTTCAATGAGCTGGGTACTGGATACTGCTGGATACTGCCAATATGCGCCCAGAAGAAGAATACGACAGAGGGCATGCGCAGAAGTGACTTTTCGTTCAGCTAACCCTCCAAAAATGTTAAACTCTTTCGAAGATGCAATGAATAAATCACTCTTCGATGCAGACCGGTACTGTTTTGAAGGGTCTAATCCATCTGGAACCAGTTCTTCATGCAATTTGGCAGGTTTTAGGGGTTTAGTGTCTGAGGGGGTGGGGTCTCATCCACACAGATCCAGCTGGTGTTGGAGAACTTTTTTTGGTTCAAAAAATAAAATAATGATTTAAAACTAGATTTAGTGGACCTTCAGGGAAGCAGGTCTGTGTCGGTTTCAGTGTTGGACGTTTTTGGAGTATGTTAACATTCCATCTCTGTGATGTGAGGTTCTAGCAGAATCCAAATTGAAGCTCTGGGTGCTTCCTGTTTTCGTTCAGGGGGGTTTATTCTGACATCCTGTAATTGTCCATTGAAAAACCTGCTCGTCCAGTTTGGGTGGATTCCACTCATTGGCTCTGAAATTTTCTTATGTCAACATTCTTGTCATTTAGACTGATTATTTATCTAGAAGTAATTAGCTCCTGTCTAGTATTTGTTGAGTGTTTAAATAATTTAAAGCAACTAGTGTCTGCATAATACCTGTTCCTTCCTGTAACGAAAGCTCCTGGGAAACACCTCTCCCTCCTCAGGACATCCAAGCTGAGGTCCAACACAGACACTTTACCTCTGAGACACTCAGGGCACCATCCACACAAGCGCGCGCGCGCACACACACACACACACACACACACACACACACTTAATAATTATCATCTGATTTCCATGGTTACATTTCAGAGGGACCTCTGAACCCTGTCCACTGCCAAAAGCTCCTCCAATGGACCCGTCAGCATCAGAACTGGTCCACGGAGCAAAGGTGATCTGGTCTGATGGAGCAGGTTTTCGTTCTACATCATGTGGATGACGGGTTGAAGGGTTGAAGAGTTGGTACCAGGATGCATTATGGGAAGAAGGCAAGCCGGGGGAGGCAGTGTAATGCCTGGGGCCTTGTTCTGCTTGGAAACCTTGGGTCTTACAGCTCACGTGGATGTACTTTTTGACACGTAGCTCCTACCTAAACATTGTAATAGACCGAGTCATCGTCCCCCCCCCTCCCCCCCCCGTACTCCCTAATTGCAGTGGCCTCTTCCAGCAGGATGATGCTCCCTGACTAACTGCAGGAATGCTTAAGGAATGGTTTGAAGGACACAAGAACCAGTTGAAGATGCTGACATGGCCTCCTGGTTTTACTGATCTCAGTCCAATCCAGCATCTGTGGGATGTTCTTGACAAAACAAAGATGATGTTCTGGTGGTTAAATGGGGACCTACAAAAGTTTCTCTGCATCTTTCTGAGTTTCAGTCAATCAGTTAGACGAGTTTGTTTCAGAAAACTCCCTAAAGATTCCTCTGTTAATGTCTGAGTTAAATGCTACAAAACACACAACGTTGGCAAAATGTGATCATCTCTGATTTCATCAGACCTACTTCTGGGTAAGATTTCATGCAAATCTGTCTTACTTATTTAGTTTGTTTTTCTGTAACTGACAGACAAACACAGAGTTGAAAACACGACCTCCTTGGTTTAAAGATGAGCATCTAAACTCTGGCATTTGGACCTAAAGACCTGATGACATCCTGCATTCATGTCACCTCTTGTCTTTCATCATGATGTTGTAGGAGATCAATAACATGCAGCATACATGTGATTCTGTGGATCTGCTGCCCCTTGCTGGCGTGACTGTGTCTCCTGTTGTTCTATCCTCAGGTGCGTGGAGGCTCTGATCATCTATTTCAAGGCAGGTAAGGAGGAGGAGCCTTATGTCACCATCTCCAGGAAGATCCACCTGAAGAAGGGATTGCCCATGGAGTGGGAAATTGGCCAATCACAGCGCATGTTGGCTACGCACAGAAACGCCTTCAAGCGCACCGCTGTCATCCAGGCCTTCCTGGGTTCCACGCCGCAGCTCACGCTGCAGCTCTACGCCACAATCCAGGAGAAGTACCTGATGCCCACACGATGTAAGGACCACTGGGGGGGGGATCATATTCTTTTTCTACCCGGGTGGACAATATTTTGCCTTGAAGCTTTGCAGCCATCTCACACATGTAGTAAACCCTTTTAGTTGTTGTTTTTTTTAAATTTAAGAAGTTTGTTTTCTAAACTGGTAAAAAAAACTATTTGAGGTTCATCTTGATGAGAGTCAGCAGTTAAAATTTTGTTAACATTTAAATTAAAATGTATTTATTGAATTTATCTATTGCAATTGTCCAATAGATTAGAATTAAAAAACTTAAACCTCCCACACACTTTATCATTATTTTCATTACTTTCATTATATGCATATCTGCTTTTGGCAACCATGGGGCCAGAGGACACTTGAAATGTCCCCTAACAGGGCTTTAATTTTATTCCAGTAATTATTTTTGGTTATAATTATAATTCTTATTGTTTCTGATTATGTTGTTGTTACTACTTTAATCATTAGTGATGCTGTTGTCTTTTTTATTTCACTGTTCTTTTAGTTTTTTGTTGACGTGTATTTGTTCTCATAGGGACTCTGATGATGATCACGCTCGCCTCCATCATCTACGGCGCTCTGGTCTGCAGCGTCCTGACCATCGAGATCCTGTACGATGACTATAAGGTGCGTCTGCGTCCCGTCGCCTACCTGTGCATGATCATATGGAGGGGGCTGGAGATCGCCACCCGCATCACCTCTCTGGTACTCTTCAGCACGGCTCTCACCCACTGGGTGATCGCTGTCGGCATGGGGAACCTCCTCTTCTTCTTCTTCCTGCCGTGGGCGGAGTTCTGGGCCAAGAAGGGCTCGCTGACTCAGAACGTGGAGAAGAACTTCTCCAAGCTGGGCACCATTGTTGTGCTGACCATGGTCACGCTGCTCTACGCTTTCATCAACACCTTCTGCTGGTCGGCAGTGCAACTGGACTTCACCCACCGGGAACTCTTTGAGCGGAAGCAGCGTTGGGACCGGCTGGCCATGTACTACAGCGGACGCTTTGTGGAGAACGCCACCCTCATCACGCTCTGGTACTTCTACAAGTCAGACTTCTATGAGTACGTGTGTGCGCCGCTGCTGGCAGTGCAGCTTCTGATCTGCTACAGCCTGGCGGTGCTCTTCATGCTGCTCTTCTACCAGTTCTGTCACCCCTGCAGACGCCTCTTCAAGCACAACATCCACGACTGCCTGCACTGCGTGTGCTTTCACAGAGGGACAGGTGGAGGAGGAGGAGGTGATGCCAGAAGAGCACGTGGGTCCCAGGCCCCCACATATTCCACCACCGCCACCATGGTGCTGGTGCAGGAGGAGCCACTGGAGCTACTGGACGCCCAGCACTCAGAATCCCCCGGTCCGAGTAGCAGGATGTGTGAGCGGGAGACTGCTATTTTAAACCTAATGGAAGCAGCCTGAGAAGGTGCATTATGGGTATTGGATGAACTCATAGATTAGAGATGTGTCACAGCTGAAACAAAATGGAATCATTTTGTTTTTTGAGTCTAGAAAAAGTGATGCTAGGTAAGAAATATCTTTTTCTCATGGTTCTGGGAGGGGATCGGGTCCTGAACACTCTATCTGAGACGATGAGGACAGCCTGGAGGCCCACGAGGCCTCAGTCCACCAAAGAATGCAGCATGTCCACTGATGCAGCCATGCACAAAGGCGGCGTTGAGAAGGCAGCAGGGAATCTTGCACAGGTGTGTGGGAAACATGCCAAGAGTGTCTGAAGTACCCAAAAGCAGGAAACCCCCCGGTTTACGCCCCTCGGGGCTTTAAGACCCAAACCGGCCCGAATGCGTTTACATCTTCACTAAAAAGCTCAGAGGAACAAATGATTCTTCCTCCTGCTGCATTTAGCTGCTGTGATGCCTTCACTGTCTGGAATATAATGTGTAAATATGTGAGCTGTTAAAAAGATGAGTTAACCTCCAGGTGATGCGTTTACTGACACCCAATCAGCTTTTTACTTCCTGTTGTGCCTCTACTGCTGCTGCTTTACTTGAATCTTAAATAAATAAACTCTCAACATTCATTCTGGTCCTTATTCTAAACATCAAACTCAATCATGTCGTCATGGAAACCAGAAACAAATATCCTCCAGCTGAATTTATATGAAGAAACCTTTTAACATCCAGACCTGTTAGGTGTTTCCGCCTCCTATATTTACATAAATATTATAACTAAAGAAACGTTCTCATCTTTATTTACTGAAGGAGAGACGATTATTTAGATTTAATGTCAATTTAAATCTTAGGATCATGTTTTCATTCTGTCTCTCTCTGTAGTTTTGTGGGAGAGGGTTTGTGTCTGTTTCCAGCATCAGCTGGTAGGAGTACGTGGAGGATGTCGGGATGGCCCTTGTAGCGAGAATGGCTCTTGAGAGAACCGTTTCTGTGAGAATATGACTGATGGTATCGGTGAGTGTGATGCAGCTGATAAACTGGTTGAGGATGCTGAGATGGTGGTTAATGAACTGGCAGCTCAGGAACTCAGGCCTACTGTTAGCAAACGCAGGAGGAAAGTTGAGAAGCCGTGCAACCAGGCCAAAGCCAGCAGAGCAGCTGCAGGCAGGCAGATAGACAGGTGGGGAGATGCAGGCAGACAGCAGTGAGAGTGAGGCGAGTGTGTCTGACAGCTGTAGGTGTCCCTACCCGAAAATACTGGTTGCCAAGAAGAAAATGTTATTCAGCCAAAATGCTAAAATCGTTCCTCCAAGAAACAAAAATACGGAAGTAGTTAAAGTAGAGGGTTTTTTTCCAACATCTGCCAGATACCACATGAAAATACAGAGGAGCTCTCATTGACCAGGAAATCTTAAGACTGAAGAAACTTAAAACAAAATCTTAAAGTAAAAACAAGCAAAGATCACTTTGCGTCTTAGCTAATCTATTGGTCGGTCTCTCTCCAGTTTTAAACACCTCACTATTTGTGGACATTTTTACCGTGGAAAGCCTGAATAAAAATGGAGCCAGAGAGGCAAGGAAAGGACAACAGTCTATGAAATGACCAAAATGAAACACCTTGATGTGCTTTCCCTTCAGGAAACGCAAAGTGATGTCAGTGATGAGGTGGACTGGAATAGAGAATTTGAAAGTGACTTGATTTTAAGTCACACCACCAGACTCAGTGGAGGAGTGGCTCTCCTGTTCTCCAGAGCTTTCAATCCAGTCTCTTTATATGTAGAGCTCTTCATAGAGGGAACTTTCTTTAAGCCAGAGCTCAGGTCGATCGTTTCACTGTTGTTTTTATTCATATCTATGACCCAACCAGCGGTGCAGAGAGGACGTTACTCTTAGAAAAAATGGTGAGAAACTGGTTGATGATGCTCAGATAGTGGTTGATGAATTTTTATCAACCAGGAAAAAGTGGTCCAGTATCTCCTCTTAGACATAGGGCAGGAGCTGACAGAACCGGGCCAAATAAGAAGGCGGGCTTTTGACCCTTATTGATTGACTGTTTGCTTGTGGTAAATAATCTGGTAGCCTCACTTTTCTTGCATCCTCTGATATGTTTGGACCCCTCCTCAGGTTAACAAGCCAAGATCAAATCAAAATTAGTACATTTCTTCTGGGATGGTGGACACTGGGTTCAACAGGTTGTGTTGTTTTTATCCACCTGGCCAGAAAATCAGATCAGCCACCTTTAGACTCAGATTGTCCAGCTTTTCCTGACATCTCCATCAGATTCAGTGTGGAGAGAAGTGGCCAGCTGTCTTCCGATGCGTCCGGGGGGCTCAGAGGGTTCTGGAGCTGTGGAGAAAATTCACTGGCACAGACAGAAACCTCATAATGAGGTACAGTCGAGGAACTACAGAACCGGACCACAGAGACCCCTTCCCGGAAGTCTACCAAGACCCCGTGTTTGGAGAGTTTGGCGGACCTCTGCTGACGACACGCAACCCTGAGAAACCGAGTGTGCACAAAGCAGACAGAAGAACTCTGTACACGAATGGTGTGAAAGTCCTGAACAGGAAAGGAATGTGCAGAGAGAGAAAGAGCAAAGAGCATGTGGATGAGCAGACTGGGTTGATCCCACTGTGGGCTGATCCCACAGTGGAGGGTTTTATACAAGACCCCCATAAAGAAGCAAACAGCGGACCTCCAGTGGAGGATCCGACATGGTGCTATCGCATCCAATGCTTTTCTTTCAGTCCTTAATCCTTCTGTTTTAAACAGATTTCCTTTCTGTGAGCTGCATGAGACAGTGTTTTGTTCTGGTCAGGCCAGACTAGCCATATACGTCACCAGAAAGAACAGGACAGAAGGCTGAGATCAGTGTGGCTGTGCAACGGCCGCTCCAGACTTTGGATAGAGTTTGAATTTTACAAACTTTGGGGGACATGGAGACTTTTAAACCAACGTGGTGCTATGGAGATGTAATGTGCATTGTTAGGGACGAGGCACTGCTTTTTGCACATGTTTTTAGTGTTTTTCTTTATATTTACAGAGAGGGGGACCGGATTTTTAAATTTTCCTTTAATGCATATGTGTCTGAATTGATGGGACTACCAAAATAAAGTTTTTTTTAAAGTCTCAAAAATCTCTGTCTGTCTGTTTTTCACTCAGTCTGTTTATTTCCTTCTTTCTGTCTGTCTACCTGTCTTTCTCTCTGTCTGTCTCTCTGTCAGTCTATCTCTTTCTGTCTGTCGGAGTTTGTTTTTGACATATTTAATGGATTTTGATGGGAGTATACATTCTAGCGTCTTTAGCGGTTTGGTCGATGGGAGTCTGACCATATAAATAATATAAACATCATACATATACATTTCATAAATTGTATACCTATTATGAATATTATGAATATTATAAATGATCTAAATGTTACTTCATAAATCTACTACAATATTTTACTGCATGTCCTTTAACATAAAGTTAAAACTGATGACATTTATTTACACAGAACATTTAATAAATAGTAATAGATGGTGAATTGCACTGTAAAAAAGGTCACATCAGCAGGAAAGATGTAATGTGCATGTCTGGACAGCAGGTGGTGGCGTTACACCAGTAGACGCCCGCCATGTTGTTCTGTCTACTATGATGGACGTGACGTCACAGATTTCCCAACAATCACACTCTGGAACCTGGCTTCAGATGTTTACGTTTCCAGGCAGAGAAATAACAACAACAGTTTTTGTCTTAACGACCTGTCTGTTAGGTTTCAGCCTGAAAAACACAACAACAACAACTACAAGGACAACAGTAATGGCGGAATGTCTGATCATCAGGTTGCTGTAAAAAGTGATATCTAATGGCCTGGCGTCCAAACTGCAACCTTTAAAATTCAGTTTGTGTACTGAGAACTTCTTTTAACACTTGACAAGTGAATTAAAAAAGTATTCATGAATTTTGTCATATTTCTTCTTCCTGTAGAAAAACACTACAGATAAATGTTGATATTAAATCAATTACATATAAAATGTTAATATTCCATCTAAATGTTAAAGGAAAAATCTATGGAAAAATGGCTAGAAACAAAACTTCAATTCAAACATTTAGTGTGTAAGATCTTAAATCTAAATCTATTAAAATTTTACAAACTCGATGAAATATATTCTAAATCTTCATGTGAAATCTTAACCAAGATTTTTTGCAATTAAATCTAAATTTTAACTTTTAAATTTTAAACATTTTTAAAACAAAAATACAAAAATACCTGTATGATCAAGTGACCCTTGACCTTTACTTTAAGCAACAAAGTAAACTCCCGTCTGATGCAATGCCACTTCCTCATTCCTCAGCCCACACTTGTTTTTCCAGCCAGACTTTCTACGAGCAGGAATGTGGTTCTCTTCAACACGAGGTGTGTCTTCCACTGTCTGCTCACCTGTGGGGGGGGCGGAGTCAGGATTGGAGGGGTAAGATAAAGGGGAGGAAAAGTGAGGATGCTGACAGTCTGAAGACATCAACATGGGGAACTTGATTATCAACCACGGGCTGACATCCTTCATCCTGGTGAGTTCTTCAGTCCCACCGAGGAGGACCAGAGGTCACCCACATAGAAATGCATGATGGGATCATGATGTGGATTTTGGTTGCAGGTGGTCTGGATGGGCATCAACATATTCCTCTTCGTCTGGTTTTACTTCCACTATGACTTAGGCGATCGGTTCTTCTACACACGGCATCTCCTCGGGGTGAGTCCTGAGGACATCTCAGATGGGTTTTTTTTATTATGTGATCTTCTGTGGTCCTCAGAGAGTCTGCAGCAGCTCAGAGATGAAACAAACACATTGATATAAAGACAATACATCAGACTAAAAACAATACGTCAGTACAAGAACAATAAATCAGAAGAAAAACAATTGATCTTGATAAAAACTTTTCATGGATCTAAGAGTGACTGAGGACTTTTTTTAATGATTCAAATGAAAAACAAATTCAAAAATTATCCTTTAACCCAATTTATTAATGTTAATTTTGGCTCTGATGTCATCACATAAAGTAAGTGTAAACTAAATATAAAGTAGATATAAACTAATTGAGAACTAAATATACATTAATTTAAACTAAACTAAATATAACTACATTTGTTCCTCTCTGAAGACAAAATCGTTTTCCATTAAAGTAGAAATCTTTGATCGAACTGCCACCAGAGGGAAAAATCATTCATTCCATCCTGTTGGACTTTTGTTCCGGAATCTTGGCTTTAAATTGTTGCTTTTACATTTCTCTACCTCATGCTGCCATTTTCCTTTGATAGGCTCAATGAGGAAGTCTTCAAAGGATTGAAGGGCTCAAATCCTAGAATTGATTAATATTTGATAGATATGTTAGTTATTATCATGAAGCCAGAAAGTGAAAATGTAAAAAATATCCACATAGCATTTATTGTACATAGAACAACACTTTTTTTTTTTTGTAAATTATCATTTTAAAAAGCAATAGCATCATGAAAGAATTTAAAGGATATAAATCCTGAAAATAAATGAGTATTTGATAAGTATCATCAGGACTGATTTTGGTTTAGAAAGACTTAATTCAAGTGAAATCATTTTAACTTTTAATGTTTGAATTCAGTTTAAAGAGGCGAGTACAGATTCATAAAGTGAAGGATGATGGGTAATGAAGTCTAGTTTCCATGTCTCCTCCTCAGTCTGCTTTGGCCTGGGCACGAGCTCCTGCTGCCGTTCTCAACTTCAACTGCATGCTGATCCTCCTGCCGGTCTGCAGGAACCTGCTGTCTCTGCTCCGAGGCTCCTTCAGGGTGAGAGATGATGACATCATCAGAGTTGGGGACGGGGTTCACCTTTAGCCTGCATGTCATTAAACTAGTTACACCTCTGTGTTCAGGTTAAACGTCTTCAACTTCCCCCAAAGCACTGCTATTTAAAACACACTGTCAAAAATGGTTTGCAGAAATTACCAGAAGAATGTCAGCATAAAAGTATAAGTTGAGCGTAGCGGACAGACAGACTGACTGTTCAGTTTCTGTCAACGAACAGTAACTGAACACATGCAAGCACGTCCATCAGTTTACTATCCAAACCTCTGGAGACCAGCAGCAGGAAGTGAGAATTTCAACAACCTCCAGTGGCTGCAGCTCAACTTCTTCTCTGCTCGCTTTCAGTGCTGCGGCAGAACCGTGAGGAAACAGCTGGACAAGAACATCAGCTTCCATAAACTGGTGGCCTACATGATCGCTCTGATGACAGGTGAGTTCACGTTATCGCTCTAATGACAGGTAAGCTCATGTCAGGAGGTGGACGCAGATCAGGGATGGAGATTAGCGGCTGAGGCGGAACCAGAGGAAATTTAGATTTTATCAACATCAAATGTAGGTCAGACTAAACTTTCATGCACCTTCATTCAGTCATTGACTTAACCTGATCAGGGTTGGGGATTTATTTTATTTTATTCTCAGCAGTAAATTTTATAAAGTAGAGAAAGCCTTCAGAGAGCATAAACCTCAACCAGAACCTACCTCTAAACCGACTTTGTTTCTTCCCCTCTTAAACAGACATTCTAGCATCATTTCCTGTTCCTCTCCTGTATTAAACATCAAAGGAACAAGGCCCACAGAACCCTAGGTTTATAAAAAATTCATGCAGATCCCTCCATTAAGTTATTGCCAGCCTCTAAATCTAGGAACAACTCCAACAAACACTCTTGACTATCTCTCAGAGACTATATAGCCGCTCTTCTCCTGCATCTTCCACTTCAGCATCTCTGTTCAGCCCCGAGGGGCCCCAGCTCCACCCCCAAAGGAACATCAAATGATTCAAATGAACAAAGGCATCAATAATGGACAAAGTTTCAAGAGACCACCTCGTCATATTGTGACATCACTACTCCAAACGGCGAAGTACCTCCACCGAGGCGAATATGTTTCCACTCTTGTGCGTTTGTCGGTTTATTTGTTTATTTGTTGAAAGGATGTAGCCAAAAATGTGCAGCTGGGCAAAATTTTAAGCAAATCCATCTTGTAGTTTTTCAGTAATCCTTCTCACAAACAAACAAATGAACGCACCGGAGTGAAAACATAACCTTCCTTGGCGGAGGTAGAACAAAGACATTCAGATTCAGACTCTAAGCTTCTTTTAAATCTTGAGTTTCATCTCCTCCTCACTTAGATATAAATGTCTGCTTCCTGAAACAGTCGTAAAATATTATGTTGTATATATAATAATCATTTTACATCAGTCCTGATGATAAAAATGTATAAGTGATGAAAATACAAAATGCTTTTCATCACCTTTCATCACAAACCTCCTGGATCTGCCATTAAAAAATATATATTAACATTGTTTCACACTGCCTACTTTCAACTAACATCTATCCTGATCAAATATTAGATTTATTATACATATAAACAAGTATTAGTTCATATTCAGGCTTTTAACCCTTCAAAGGTCAAATTGTTTAAATGATAACCCTGTTTTTTTAAAGCGACAACAATTTAAAGAATACTTTTATTTTGCAGTCCAGTTTTGTATTACTGTGGTTTTGGATTAGTTACATTAGTTACAGTTTTTAAGTGTTTCATTCAGTGAAAAAAACAGATAAAATATACAAACGTTTCATGATATTTTGTCTATCATTTTTGCTTTGCTTAACTTCCTGGTCTTTTGGTCATTTGACTCAGAATAAAACACTAATCATAAGTGTATTTTTGTCGTTACTGTGTTTTGATCAGACGTATCATTTAGAAGAAGAAGCAACAAAGTGCAGAGCTAATTTGTTTAATCAGGTGATTTTTCAGAGTGACTGTCACTCATGTCGTCTTTCTCTGTCAGACACACGGATGACAAACAGAAATCCAAGTTCAGCAGTGTGGGAGAGCAAACAAAGACTAGAATGAAAAATGTGAAGGTGTGTCCTCACAATGATGAGTCAGTCTCAAGTCTGTGTGTGTGTTTGTGTGTGTGTGTGTGTTTGTGTGTGTGTGTGTGTGTGTGTCTACCAGCTGTTCACATTATCGCCCATCTGCTGAATGTGGAGTGGTACAACAACAGCAGACAGGGGGTCTACGACAAGATGAGCTCGGCTCTGTCCGAGCTGGAGGACACGGCGAACACCACCTACCTCAACCCCATCCGCAAGACGGACATCGTGAGTCATACAAACATTACTGGTAACCACATAATATGTCCCACCCACTGACTAGGAACCATGTGGCACGGAAGTCAGTGTTGGTAGCAGACATATTACTGCATTTTCATCATTTTTGTAAAATCTAAGCACTTGAGAATAATTTTCACAACGCTGTCATACTGACAACGTTTTTTAAAGTGCAAAGAAATCATGCTCTTCTTCCTTTGTTGACATCATCATGCTCTTCTTCCTCTGCAGACATCGTCGCACTCTTTTTCATCTGCTGACCTCATCATGCTTTTCTTCTCCTGGAATCATCCCGCTCTTACTGCTCTGTAGACATCATCACACTCTTCTTCCTCTGCTGACATCATCACACTCTTCTTCCTCTGCTGGCATTATCATGCTCTTCTTCCTTTGTTGACATCATCACGCTCTTCTTCCTCTGCAGACATCATCACGCTCGTCTTCCTCTGCAGACATCATCATGCTCTTCTTCCTCTGCTGACATCATCGTGCTCCTTTTCCTTTGCTGACATCATGACGCTCTTCTACCTCTGCTCACCACATTACGCTCTTCTTTTTGCTGACATCATCATGCTTTTCTTCCTCTGGTGACATCATCACATTCTTTTTCCTTTGGTGACATCATCGCACTCTTCTTCCTCTTTTGGGATAATCATGCTCATCATTACGCTCTTCTTCCCCCGCTGACATCATCATGTTCTCCTTTCTCTGGTGTCTCAGGATGCACAGCAGATTCCGACCTACTTTGTCTTTACCACCATTGCTGGCCTCACAGGAGTCATCATCACGTTGGCCCTCATCCTGATCATCACATCCTCCATGGAGGTCATCAGACGCAGCTACTTTGAGGTCTTCTGGTACACCCATCACCTCTTCATCATCTTCTTCGCAGGTCTGGTGTTCCATGGAGCCGGGTAAGTGAAGGGTCTGCACTCCCTCACCTTCTGCTGAGAGGATGCTGGTGTCATTGGTCTGTCTTCTCTGCAGGCGGATTGTGAGGAGCCAACAGACCACAGAACCGCAGCACAACATAGATTTCTGCAAAAACCACGTAGATGACTGGGGACGGATTCCTGAGTGTCCTGTTCCTCAGTTTGCTGGCGGATTCCCTCAGGTTCCCAATACATCCAGGTTCATGCTGTTAATGAACAATGAATGAATGAGGGAGAGCTAACTGGTGTCTCCTTTGTTCTGCAGACCTGGATGTGGGTCATTGGTCCGATGATCCTGTACCTCTGTGAACGTCTGCTGCGTTTCATCCGTTACATGCAGACGGTCATATACAGGAGGGTATGTTTGATTTGACTTGAGTACAAATTATAGTATCTTGTTCTTTCCTTGATTATTTCTATTGTACTCCACATGTTTGAAGTAACTGGTTACTCTTCAAGTTACAGTTTTTTTACTCTGAATGTCTGGAGGTTTATGAGTCGTTGAAAACATTTTCCAGATTCTTGACAAATATGAAGGTTTTTTAAAAAACACATTAAGTTTGTTTCAAAGCTGAAATGATCTTAAAAAGTTTTAGAGCCGATGATGATCTAATAAACTACTGTACAGCATAAAGTAATCAGATTAAATCCTTCATTAACATATATGGCAGTACTGTTAACACAGACTGCTCCTCTTCATCATTAGCTGTGTTGTTCGGATACTTTCATTTCTATGATGCTCTACAGAAGAAAGATCTTGAAGCGGGTCTTTGACTTGTAATGGAGTATTTTACTGTAGTTTTACTCAAGTAGAGTATTTCATTGGCCCCTGCTGTGCTTTATCTTCAGATCGTGATGAGGCCCTCTAAGGTCCTGGAACTGCAGCTGGTGAAAAATGGATTTAAAATGGATGTGGGTCAGTACGTCTTCCTCAACTGCCCCGCCATCTCCCAGCTGGAGTGGCACCCGTTCACCATGACCTCTGCCCCCGAGGAGGACTTCTTCAGTGTGCACATCCGCTCAGCCGGTGACTGGACCGACAAACTCATCGACATCATGCAGCAGCTTCCAGAGGGAGCTCAGGGTCCGAAGTGAGTTTCTGTTCTGACTTCATGCTGCTTTAGTTTTGATTCTGATCAGAGGGATTTTGGTTCTGAAACCTCGTATCTCAACATTTTGTCAGCTTTATAGTTGGTCATGCTCGTTATATCCAGCATCGGAGCCACTGTCTCCTGTTTCTCCTCAAATAGACTGATGGTCTAATAACTAGAGGGTCTCTGAGTCGAGCAGGACTTCCACCCAGTCCCTTATAAACAAACCCTAACACACGATCCAACAAGACATGTGCTGTATCAGAGCTCCATCAGAGCTGCATCACAGCTCAATCAAAGCGCCATCAAATCACCATCAGAGCTCCACCACAGCTCCTTCAGAGCACCATCAGAGCTCTATCAGAGCTCCAGCAGAGCTGCATCAGAGAGCTATCACAGCTGCATCAGAGCGCCATCAGAGCGCCATCAGATCTCCATCCGAGCTCCATCAGAGCGCCATCAGAGCTCCAGCAGAGCTGCATCAGAGCGCCATCAGGGCTCCAGCAGAGCTGCATCAGAGTGCCATCAGAGCGCCATCAGAGCGCCATCAGAGCTCCATTGGAACTATATCAGCACTATCTTGTCCCAAATTCAATGGTTCCTTCTTTGGTGTTCGTTTCATCTCTCCGGCCAGTTTCACAGAAATGCTCCTACCCTGTTTCACCCAAAAGGCCCAGAATCAGTCTTCTACCTAGTCTTTGCTATTATTATTTTTTATTTTTTTTCCAGTGCACAGAGCAATATTTTAATACAAGGAAGAAAAACCCTCAGAAAATGCAAACCTCCACCAAGGACCAGACCAGATCTCCGAACCTACTCTGTTTCCTCCTCTCTATGCAAAACAGACAGTTTTGCATAGCTTCCTGTTCTACTTCAGTTTAAAACATCCAAGGAAAAAAGACACGACAGAAGCCTAGATTTAGGAAAACTTCGAACAGACTTCTCCATTAATGTCTCAGTTACTACCAACCTCTAAATCTACCGACAACAGTTCGGCCTACTGAACGTCTAGCTCCACCCCCAAAGTAACATCGAGGAAATCAAAAGAACAAAGGCGAAATTAATGGACGGGGACCCCAGCTCCACCCCCACCCCCCCACAACCCCATCTTTTTCTTTTTCCTCATGAAATATAATGAAGTTTAGGAGCTAAATCATCCCAGCTGTCATCGTTTTGCACAAGCGCAGAGTTTGATGTTTGTGTTTTGGCGCATTGGTGTTTGGAAAAACTTCAAAACGATGTATCACCATCTTATATTATAATATTATAGATTTTATTTTTGAATTCTCTGAAACACATAACATCACCAAGAGGCAGTCACCTCTGCGATATGATAAAAATCTACCTCTGGGTCAAATTTCATGTAAATCCGTTATGTAGTTTTTCCATAACCTTGCTGTCAAACAAACAGACAAACAAGACACGACCTCTTCGGTGGAGCTAATAAGTGGGAATGACATTGAAGAACTACTGAGGGGTACAGGGGTTTTACTCGACGCGGCTCTAACTTTCTGTACAGGTACCAACATCAGATCGGAGGTTATAGCATAACTGGCAGAAAGGCTTTAAAAAGCCCTAACCTGAAATGTTCCTGAACCACTCCAACATTTAAAGACTTCTCCTTCGCTAGAAGACAGACCTGTCCAGTAAATAAACAAAATTGACTCCGCCCCTTTGTTCAGATCCACTCAGAAATCAGAAATCCTACTGTAGTTCTATAGCAGTGGTTCTCAAACTATGGTATGCGTACCACTAGTGGTACGCAGGCTCCTTCTTTTGGTACGAGGATGAATCTTTGAAATTGCCTACTTTTACCTAGTTAAATAAGATTATTTAAAAAAAATTTAAAATACTATCAAAATACTATGATGAATGAAATGATAACATTGTAACCATGATATAAATGAAATGGGCTTTAAAATAAGTTGGTTTTTTTGTTCAGACGTCCATCAGCCTGCTACGTAGATGGGTTGTGGCGCGCGCCAAGCCGTTACAAACTAAACTGTGAGGACAAGAAGATGCGGAGGAAGCTAAAATTACAACTTATTTAATAACAATGCAATCGTGGCTTCAAACGGGAACTTTTAGGAAGAGAAGTGTGGATCAGGAGAATATAATTAGCAGCGTTGTAAAAACTGCAGTGTAAGACAGTGAACACAGCAGCATCCCTGAACCACCAGAACCATACGGCGAAAAACAGTAAGAAGATATGACTCAGGTTACATCACATTTGAAATGTGCATTTGTTCGTACAGTTGTTATTGTTAATGTTCTCACCTGCTCTGTGTGTGTACTGTATGTGTGTGTACTGTATGTGTGTGTACTCTATGTGTGTGTACTGTATGTATGTGTACTGTATGTATGTGTACTGTATGTGTGTGTACTGTATGTGTGTGTACTGTATGTGTGTGTGTACTGTATGTGTGTGTACTGTATGTGTGTATGTACTGTATGTGTGCGTACTGTATGTGTGTGTACTGTATGTGTGTGTGTACTGTATGTATGTGTACTCTATGTGTGTGTACTCTATGTGTGTGTGTACTGTATGTGTGTGTACTGTATGTGTGTGTGTACTTGTATGTGTGTGTACTCTATGTGTGTGTACTGTATGTGTGTGTACTGTATGTATGTGTACTGTATGTGTGTGTACTGTATAATAATAATAATAATAATACATTTAATTTATAACGCACTTTACATTTGGATCAAATCTCAAAGTGCTTTTTTATATAGGGGTCATAATGGTGGTACTTGGAGAGCCGGATATATTCTTAGGTGGTACACGGTGTAAAAGGTTTGAGTACCACGATTCTAGAGAATCCATTTAATGAATCATTGTTTGCGTGTGGCGCCCGACCTGCATGGTTTCAGGATTTCATGGTTTCATGGTATCATGTATCGCTTCTGGCCTGATAGAAGATCTCTGCACTCCCTCAGAATGGGTGTGGACGGACCCTTTGGCACCGCCAGCGAGGACGTGTTCGATTACGAGGTCAGCATGTTGGTCGGCGCTGGCATCGGAGTCACGCCTTTCGCTTCTATCCTCAAGTCAATCTGGTACAAGTTTAAGAACTCCAACCCGAAGCTGAGAACCCGGAAGGTAGCTGTTGTTAAAATGTTACCTTTGCCCAACTTGTTTCTGACGTCTCTCCTCATGTCATATGTGATGAATGATGGGCGCAGTGTTCTGTCTGAAGGGCAAGTTAGCCTGACCTGGTGGTTGGCTGACTTCCTGCTTGATCTGAATGGGAGGATTCTGGGATGAGTATCGCACTTGAAAGTATCGGGATCTTCTCTGTTATAAGTGATAATCTGCATTAAACCCAAATATCCAAGAAAGACACCTGAGACCCCTAAAGTTAATTCCTTTTCTTAAAATGGTCAGATGACAAGATTTTTCTTCATCAGTAACAAACACCTGCATTTCCTCCTCAGCGGTTTCTCATGCTGCTGAGTTTGATGAATGAGTGCCAACAGCTCTTATTGTCCTCTGAATAAAGATGTCAGTGGTAAAACTGGTGGACGCCTGTTCTTTTGTAAGGAGGTTATTGTTCAAATATGTTGCTTCCTGGTTTCAGATCTACTTCTACTGGCTCTGCCGGGAAACCAACGCCTTTGAGTGGTTTGCCGACCTCCTGCAGGTGCTGGAGAGAGAAATGGAGGAGAGAGGAATGGGGGATTTCCTCACCTACAAGCTCTACCTGACTAGATGGGACCAGAGCCACGTACGTCTGAACCAGTCACACACCAAAGGCCACAGAGGAAACCGTAAGGGAATTTCTGCTGAGCTTTTATGTCTTCATCTCCCCTCAGGCCGACCATGTGATGGTTCGTTTCGACGAGGACACAGACGTGGTGACAGGGCTCAAACAGAAAACCCACTACGGCAGACCGGCATGGAGCAATGAGTTCGAACAAGTCTGCAAAGAAAACCCTTCGTAAGATAAAACCCCTCTTTTATCGCCCTGTCTGTTGCTATAGTAACAACCTTATCTGCAGCTCAACAAATATGGGTCAAGTTTTAATCAGCCTGTCAGGGTCGAGCTGGGCTCATCCCATCCAATCTGCTGGGATAAAAAACAAATACTCCAAGACCAGCAGGGACTTTGTGTGAAATAGTCTGGTCTGAATACACATAACATATAGATGCACGCATAGATTTGGGTGTGTATCTATATGTTATGCGTGTTTCTATATGTTGCTATGAGTACTGACTTTGGAAACAAATCCCCCTCTGGGACAATAAATCTAAATCTCTTTTTTTCTTTTTAGACATAGCTTTGATGTCTTCCGTGTCTCTGCCGGTTGGTGTTATATCAGATCCATACCCACAACAAGATGAAACTCTCTCTTAGAATCTGCTTATTTTCTCAGCAGTGGCTTTGATGTCTTGCTTTCACAATGGGCTTAGATGTATTCATCACTGGCTTTGTTAGTGCTGACTTTTGGTTACTTTGTCATTGTTGGTTTTGATGCCAATGCAATCATTGGCTTTGAGGTATTTGTCAATGATTTGATGTTGGACTTCCCTCTTTGATGTTTGCCTCTGTCTTTGGGACTAGAACTGGCTTGGGGATTTTTTCCCGCCAATGTTAGCATTAATGTCTATGTAAACACAGTTTTTATAACTTTGGTGCTAGTTCGGTGCTGGTGCTAGTGCCAGTGCTTAGTTGGTTCAACTCGCGTACCTCCTATGAACCTGTTTGTCATTCCATTGGCAAGGAGCCAATATGTTGTTATGTTATATGTCATTGCATAACGTAATTAGTTTTGGGATCTAGACCAGCAAAGAGTTAATGCTTGTCTGGCACGACTCTTTAGAGCCAGGAGCTGGTGCTTAGGCTGTCACAAAAGCAAAGAGCAGGCGCAGTCTGGGTCCAAACTAGCCCTGGAACCAGCTCGGTGGAAAAGGGGTATTTCGTGGCCAGCCCTGGCTTTCATGTCTTTGACGTCCATATTCACTTTGATGTCAGTGATTGCTATCATTGTAGTCATCACTGGCTTTGATGTCCAATAAGGTTGACATGGTAGCATTTTAGAAATACTGTTGTTGTGAAGTTTCTGTTTAGATTTAATGGCAAAGGATTTGGAAAACACCAGATTCTGTTTTATTAATGTTTTACAGTGTCGCAACCTTTGACCTCATATTTAAAATGTCTCATTTGTGCCTCATAGAAACTTTAAAAAAAAACTTCTTGGAGCTCGGTTTAGATTAGTTTGATTTTTGAGAATCAGCTTCTGCCCAGCCGAACTGAGACAGCGTTCCTCACTGAGCTGCGAGCAGGACTGTAAAGTTCTGATCCAAAGCTTTAAAAGATTCAAAAAGATTCACTAACATCGGGCTTCTGATCTCCTCAGGTCTGTGGTGGGAACCTTCTTATGTGGACCCGAGGCTCTGGCCAAAACTCTGGCCAAGAAATGTGCCGAATATTCCGACGTGGATCCACGGAAAACCAAGTTCTACTTCAACAAGGAGAACTTCTGAGCAGAAATGGGCTTTTCATTTAATGTTACAGTCTTGAGTGATAGCAGCTTGGATTTCAGCGCCTTCACTCATCGACATAATATTGTTAGTTCAGATCCAGTTATGAAGCGACATTCCTCTGGTTTGACAGCAGGACGAACTGTGACTCACGTCTACATGATCAATGACCCGCGTCGAGTGCCGCCAGGTTCTTTACTGCCTTAAAGGTTAGGAGGAAGTATCTTCTTTTACAGAATATAATACCATTATGGATTTTTATCTCTACAGCAAACTGTTGTTAAAATAAATCTTATTAAATTTTTTCTATTTTCTACATTTTCTTTGGATGTAGTATTGCAGAGATATAACTCTTACTTCAGACTTGTGTGGTTCTTTATCTACTTTAAACTATTAAGTGATTCATATTGAGCCTCCTGACTGATTATTACAAATACAAACATGTCTTTAAACCAGGATCGGCCTCCGCTCAAATAAACAACCCTTTTACGGTTTTACTTGTTTTTGTAAACAAACTGATAAAGGTTCAAAATCCTGAGGATATTTGAAAAGTTCTGAAAATGACATTGGTCATTTAAATTATGAATTTAAGACTGACAGAGGTCATGCAGGAGTCTCTGTGAACTATGATGTTGGTGGATGACATTGCCATCTATAGTGAGAACAGGAGGAAACCCTGGCGAGGTGGAGGAATGGGTTGGAGGACAAAGGAATGCAGGTCAACCGCAGAAAGACTGAATCATGTACGCATGGAGGATACAAAGAGTAGAGGTGAAAAAGTTGCAGAAGTTTAAAGACTTGGGTCAACTGCTCAGAGCAGCGGGGACTGAAGAAAAGAGGTGAAGAAACGAGTGCAAGAAGGGTGGAGGAGTCTCAGGAGTTATCTGTGACAGAAAAGTAGCAGCAAAAGGGAAGGGAAAGGTTTCCAAGACGGTAGTAAGAGCAGCTCTGCTGGATGGTTTGGAGACTGGCTCTGACCACCATCAAGTCATGAGGCAGATCTGAAGATGTTCAGATGTTCTCAGGGAACAGGAGGATGGAGAGGATTAGAAAGGAAAACAGAGGGACAGCCTAGACGTCTTTGAGATGAAGTATGAGAGGCCAGATTGAGATGGTTTGGACACGTGAAGAGGAGGGATAGTGGATCTATTGGTAGAAAGATGGAGATGGAGAGGCCAGGAAGAGGAAAAGGTGAAGACCAAATACGTCTCTGGATGTGGTTAGAGAGGACATGCAGTTGGTTCGTGTGACGGAGGAAGATGGAAATATAAGATCTAGTGTGGAGACCTCGAAAGGGAACAGACCAGAGTATATCGATGTACTTGAAGGTGGTGAGGTGTCTTTTTAAACCTAATCCCGAACAAAGGCAGTCATTTTTTCAGGATTATGCATCTAGATCAAAGTTATTGCTATTTTTCAAAAACCCTGAGCATGAAAGAAAAGTAATAAAGAGGACTTAAGTCCTTAGAATAATTGATTAAATATATAAATTCATCAGACTAACATTAGCTTAAAAAGATAAAATTATTTTATTTTATTGAGGTTTAAAGAAGTGGACTCTCTCGCTGTTCGCCATCCTTCTTTTCTTCATTCCTTTTAAATAAACAAAGTCAGTTTTTTCCAATTTTATTGACAAAAATCCAGACGAATCACTTTCAGGGCAGGTAAAACAACAGTTGGGTTTGAAGCATCATGAGATTCAAGTTCAATGTTCTCCTCCTGACACCAACTTTTCAAACCAAAACGGACAATATGAGGAAATAACTACACTTTGACTCCTGCCAATGAGACGTCTTCAGATCAGAGGTGCCAGCAGAGATGATGTCACAAGAATGTGGTCCAACTTCCCACAGTGTCAGAAATCTGAACTTCATCTGGTCTCGACTTGAAACTGTTAGGAGTGTCACGGCGCTCCTCCTGCTGTCTTCTGGATCTGCTCTTTAAGGATAAGGATGCTCTGCCTTTGCTCCGGGGGCAGCATGGCGATCTGCTCTGGGGTCAGCTGGAGGACCTGCATGATCAGGGCAGCCTGGAGATGGTGAGAGAGACAGAGGAAAGACTGAAAAACCAGCTTAGTCCGAGTCAAATAGTATCATCACTTCCGGAGACCATCTTAAGAAGCAGGGAGTCAGTATATGTCCCCACAGGACATAGACATCAGAAGGACTTGCAGTCAGTGCAGAATAAACTGGAACATGTCAGGTTTTATCTGCGATGAAGTGACACCCACCTTCTCCTGGTCCTGAGTGGACACCTGGTTCTGACCTGGACTGAAGCCCCCTCCAGCTTGAGGAACAGCTGAGATACCAGGACCCTGAGGGACCAGCAGTTAGATTAGTCACTGTTTATCAGCATAGTGATGGTTATTTATGTAGTTTAATATGAAGGAAATGTTTATTTATTCTTCCTTTATACAGCAACAATGACTCATGTAATCAAAAAATTACTAGTAACAAATTACTCTATTCTACAAAACAAGACGTCTTCAATGTAATCTGTAGTAAAACCTCTTCTACAAGTCAAATGTCTCCTAAATATTAATTTAAACATAGTTCAACCACGGCCAACAGATGTTAGACGCAGCCTTTACCGGTCTGGCTGCTGGAGGAGCGTTTGGACCCATGTTGTGAGGAATGGCACCGGGCATCCCTGTCGCCATAGGAACCCTCTGCCCCGTCACTGGACCACGAGTATCCATGGCCCTGGGGTCACGACCTGCAGAGAGAAAAAAAAAACCTCACATGTTGATGCTAAGTAATGTGCATCAAATAAAGGGTGATTCTGTGTAAATATTACAGCATTTTATTCATTATCTGTAAACTTTCCCCTTTCCCGAAACAAAAACAGAGTAGAGACCTCTGGTCTCCATTGGGGAGCCGCGTGGCTCCATCATGGGAGGTCCCCTGGGATCCCCCATCATGTTCCGGGGTTCGCCCATAGGAGGACCCCTCAGGTCCATCGGAGGTCCTCTCATGTCCGGAGGGGGTCCACCTGACATCTGGGTCATGTGCACAGGTGGTGCCTGGTGAGGAGGCGGAGCCCCCATGTAGCCGCGGCTAAACAGACACAGAAGAAGAGACAATAAATATTCAGGAAATAAAATAAAAATGGTAAATAAAAATGCCAGAAATACAGTTTAGTACAACAGAGAGAAACTTAACACCTGTATACAAAAACTGGCCTCACTGTCTATAAAAACAGGTAAAACAACCATATTCATAATTACATGGATTGCTCTCTCCCCAGCTAAATCTGATCGCGATGCAAACCTTATCAGGTCAGTTGGCGGGAACACTAGATCGGTTTTCCACTGTCAACAACATCTTGAGACCCCTGGTGCAATTCCACCTCACATGTACTCCACTGCGCACTGCAATACCTTCATGACCTTTTTCACTGCAAAAATTGTAGAAAAAAAAAATCCCCAGCAATTAGCCAAACAGCGTCCAGTCCACCTTATCAAGCCTGCTCTGACGCGCCTTCTTTCCATTTTCCAAATTTAAATTCCCAACGGTTGCTGAAATATATGGTCTTATTAGCAAATCCAAACCCTCCACCTGCCAGCTAGATCCCCTACCTACCCACCTGGTGAAAACCTGCTATCCCTCCTTGTCCTCTCTCATTACCAACATTATCCAGAACATGATGGAAGACCAGAAGGGTTCCAACCTCTCTCAAAACAGCTGCAATAACTCCTGTTCTCGAGAAGCCTGGTGCAGATACTAACAACCTTGATATCTTCTGTCCAATCTCCATTTACCATCCATGTCAAAAATACTTGAGGGAACAGTCGTACATCAGGTCCAGTCTCACCTTTCAAACAATTAACTGTTTGATGAACAGAAAGATATTGTATTCGTTTTTAGCTTTTATTGCACATCCTTTTACTATCTAAATATGTGATATTTATTGTTTTTTTTGTGTATGTGTCAGGTGACCTTGAGTGTCCTCAAAGGCGCCAGTAAATATAATGTTTTATTATAATATTATCATTAAAGCCACATCATTACATCAAAGAGACAATAGAACTACATCATTACACCAGAGACACTAGACCCATGCCATGACATCAAAGAGACACTAGAACTACATCATTACACCAGAGACACTAGAGACACTTCCTTACGTCACAGACACACAAAAGCTAAAGCATGACATCAGAGACATCAGAACCACATCATTACATCGGAGACAATAGAGCCACGTCACTACATCAGAGAGACACTACAGCCATGCCATTAGACATCACAGAGACGCTAGATCCACGTCCTTACATGACATACACTAGAACCACGTCATTACATTAAACATAAGAGCCACCTCATTACATCAGAGACCTTTAAACCACGTCATTACATCACAGACACTAGAACCAGGTAATTAAACCCAGAGAAACTAGGGACACGCAGGGACATCAGAACAACATCATTACATCACAGAGACATCCGAGCCACGTCATTACGTCAAAGTGACTAGAGCCATACTAGTGGCCCGTGGATTTAGTGTCTCATACATCACAGAGACACAAGATCCACGTGCTTTCACCACAGACATTAGAACCACATCATTACATTAGAGCCACCTCATTACATCACACAGACACTAGAGCCACGTCATTACATCACAGAGATACTAGAGACATGCCATTACATCCCAGAGACATTCAAGCCAAGTCCTTCCAACAGTAACTAGAGCCACATCTGTACATCATAGTAGCACTACAGCCATGTCGTTACATCACAGACACCAGAACCAGGTAATTAAACCCAGAGACATTAGAACACGTAATTACATTACAGAGGCACTAGAGCCAAATAACTATGTTCCGTCTACTTTACCCACATATGCTCAGCAGTTGCTTCAGAAACTCTTGATGGGTGTATTCCAAAAAGCAGTTCTGGCTCGATCAGATGAGAAAATGGGTTTCCGTTTCCGGAACAGCTGATTTGAGTTGGTTCAATCAACTCCGGGTTTGTTACTTTTAGTTAAACTTTAGCACGAGGATAATCAAAAAGCAATCATCAATGAAGCTTAGACACTGTGATATATGCAACCAGTGAGACGATATGGTCGCCGTACGCAGTGAAGGAGACCAAAATGTCGAATCCCCGAGCTCTGCCCTCAAACTCCATCTAATTTGTTTTGACTTGGGTTGAGGATCACAGAGAGTTCTGCACTGCAGATCATCGTTTAGTCATAAACAATAGAAGTGCACCATTTGCAATTTTCTTGGCCCATTTCGATTTTTTTTTTCTTAAAAGTTTTTATATCATAATGAGTAATGTATTTTGAGTGCTCTTATTTTGAAGGATTTCAGTGGAAGCAAGGCTTGCCGGCATTGTGTATGTATTCTAACCTGTTGAAATTAATGTACCGTAATGTGCGTATTAGACTAATTGTATGAAATTTCAAAATGAAAATAAAACTCTGTAAGCTTTGTTCAGTCCATTATATTCTGGATTTGTTTAGGGACTTCAAGACTCATGGCTGGCTCTATTTTTTGGCTAGCTTCAGCCGCTCTGCCAACGTTTGATTCTTGAAACTCGCTATATTCTCAAGGGTGATTAATTTTGTAGTGCCAGATTAAGTTTGTTGTGCCGAACGCTTTTGGGGTTGTTCCGCCGTAGCTTCTTTTATTCTTACATTTTAACCATAAATGACAGCACACATACAGCAGGCGTTATTTTTTGCTAAACTATGCTGCTTTATATTTGTTCTTAAAAATGGCATTCACAATGTGTTCGCTGGTTTCAATCATCTCAGCCCCAGCTACTGACATACACAGTTCTTATTTCTAGACCAGCAACGTCCCAATATGGCGAAGAAAGAAAATTTTCAAAAGTCATTTGACTGGTCTTACCTGGGGTCAATGACCTCTCCAGTGACGGAAAGTAGAGTCCCTCCTCTGGGATCATTAGGACCGTCTCCCAGCAGGCCTCTGGGGGGTATACCGCCGGGTCCTTAGTGGAGAAAAACATAAACCATAGAATATTTATCTGTTCAACAACTAGGAAATGTTTCCTGACTTGTGTGTTAAATACAGATTACTAATATAAAGATGGGTTCCTGGTGAGAAAACAAACCAGCTCCACCCAGTTTCTTTAAATGCCTCACAGGTCAGAAACAGCTGATGAAGGTCATTTGTGGCAGTGGCTGTCTGAGCCAGTTCAGAAATGTCAGCTTTTTCCACACGCAGGAGATTTAATTTCGAGAAATTAGGGACGAAACCCGACGCTCAGTAACCCGACGCTCAATAACCCGTTACTTAGGGTGGAGTTTAAAGTATCAGGTACATTAACCCAATCCTTAAGGCAAAGCTTAAAGTATCTTGTTCTCTAACCCGTTACTTATGGCGGAGCTTAAAGTATCAAGTTCTCTAACCCGTTACTTATGGCGGAGCTTAAAGTATCATGTTCACTAACCCGTTACTTCTGGCGGAGCTTAAAGTATCATGTTCACTAACCCGTTACTTATGGCGGAGCTTAAAGTATCTTGTTCTCTAACCCGTTACTTAGGGCGGAGCTTAAAGCGCTGTATTCCAGATGGAGGTATTGAAGATTATTTTCTTGAGATGCACGCACTGCAATTTTAATGGTTGAAAAAAAAATTGTTTTTAAATGTAAGTGTTAAAACCATAAGAGACAGCATACATACAGCGGGCTTGTGGCCTGGTCGGAGCTCTCGCTAGCTTTAGCTGCTCTGCCAAAGTTATTTTCATGAAACTTGCTATGTTCCTCAGGGTGATTTATTTTCAAGTGTCTGATTAAGTTTGTTGTCCGGAATGTAACTTATTTTGGCCTTACTGTTGTTATAAATTGGGTTTTCTTCATTGACAGTGAAAGATTTCAAAGCTTGTGAGATGTTTGTTGCCATGGTAGCTAATGTGTGTGTACAGAGTGTAAGTGTTACAGGCACGAAATCTACCTCATTGAAGCTGATCAGCTGATTACTGATCATATCAAAATTAACCTCCTGGTGTACCTCTATTTATTTCCTAAATGTGTTCCCCTGAAAACTCCTAAGACCTAAGAGAAGTCTACGTCAGGAGTATGAAGCATTCTTAAAAAAACAAATGGAGGATTAGACAAATTATTTAGAACAACAAAAAGGCAGCAGAGCTCCAAAGCCTGGTTATCATATGTAGAATCCTCCAGCATCCTGGAGATTCAACTCGGCAGGGTTCCGCCGGCCTCCTTCCCAGCAGCCAAACAGAGAAGGAGGCTTGCAGCGCTGAGAAAAGTTTAATCCTCCAGGCTACCTCGCAGCGCCTTACCCCGGCACAATTTTACACACTGGATTATACAACAGCATAACTGAAGACAACACAATAAGTGATTAGTTTTTAAAAACATGGCATCACTCAGATGTTGGTCAGAGCCTCGTGATTCTGTTCTAAGAACAATTTCAAAACAAGAAAACATTGGTGAATGTTTTCTTAATTTGGTTTTGGATCCTTATCTTGGATTTGAATCCTCTTTAACAACTGCATGTGGGATTTAAGAAAACAATTCTTTCTAAGAATGTTTGGTGACTGAGGCTCATTGAATCCGTTTGTGTAGATTGTGAGTCATCCAAATACTGGTTCTCCTTGAAAAATTAATCAGAACCACCTGTACCTCAGTTTAGAAATGAAGATGTTTCTCCTCCGATGCAAGAGGCTTTTTCAGTTCAAACTAACTGGTGAGGGGTCCGGGATCATGTATTTAACGTGCAATAGGTTACAAGGATGCAGTAGAATATGCTTCCTTGGAACCTACTGGTTAGGGACACAGAGTCTTGGTTATCAAGACAGTGAGAGACTGGGTTTCTACATTAATAGTTTTATGTTAAATTTAGTTTGAAGATCTACGGAGTGAGGAGAAACCAGGAGGGGATTCACTTCACATCAACGGATGAGTTTAAAAGCTTGATAAAGAATGTGATGGAGACATGTGCTTGTTTTCATTGAGAAGCCACTGTGGACGACCAACTTTAGCTTTCTGAGGATTTATTTGTATGACATTGTTTTAGTTTAATTTTTAGGTGTGTGATTGGCAGCTACCTAGTCCAGGTAGCTCTTGTCAAAGAGACTCCTGTTAATAACATACTCTCTCAAAGCGTTGTATTCTTCCATTTCTGATATGAAAAACACATATGTCAAAAATATTTAGATGATTCCCGTCACAACCAATACAATATGTTGTCTTGGATTTTACAATGACATATTAATCATGCAAGGTGTGAGGATTTGAGTATGTATCTACAGCCTCTCAGAGACAGTCCTGTGACCTGATTGGAGGGCTGAGGGGAAGCAGTGACAGTCCTGTGACTTGATTGGAGGTCTTTGAGGGGGGGTCAGTGACTGTCCTCTGACCAATTTGGAGGACTGAACTTGGGTCAGTGACAGTCCTGTGATCTCATTACAGGGCTGGGGGAAGGGGGGTTGTCAGTGATACCTGTTGGCCGCTCCATAGCAGCTGGAACAGAAGATCCTGAGGGTGACTGCTGAAGGGTTCCTGAGCCAGCGGTAAAGTAAAGAAGAACAAACATACTCAAGAGAGCAAAGCAGCACGGAGAGAGCATAGAGAGTCGGGACATCAGTGTACACACACTTAAAAAAAACACACACCAACACAAATCGGGGACAGGCTGTGTGTTAACATGAACCGGAATCCTGCTGATGATTGCTGGAGGGCGTGAAAGAAGGCTGCACCCATGTTCATTTCATCCATAAAACTATGATTCTGTTTGACCCATTATTGATTTGGTAAATTAAATAAATGTTAGAATCTAATTCCGTGAGTAAAAACTCATGTCCGTCTCATCAATGGTGGCTATGTCTGTTTCCAGAGGCAAAAACATTTTTATTTAGTTGCATATAATGCAGGGAGCTGAGATGTTATCCGAGTGGGAGTGAACGGACACATTAGTGACCAACTCAGCCTCTTAGAAAATAATTTATATATGTTAAGGGAGACTTTGCAAACAACCCAGACAACATGATCTAAAACATTTAAGATATTCCAAAGTCAGGCTGCCTTTACTGCGCCGCCTTCACTAGTGAAAGGGCTCTGCTGCCCCCTGATGACGTTTGTAAGATACGACATGTAAGGCTTTCAAATCAAATGAGGATCCCGTAAAAGAAAAAGAGTTGGAATCTTTTTTTTAACAATTAATATTATTCAAGCCATTAAAAAGTCTAACTGTTTGCTGCTAAACAATAATTTATATTACGGTAAAAAAAACATTTAAAGAGATACAAACTGTATATATAGAACACAATGGGATTTAAAATAGTTAATCATTCCTGATATATCTGAATTATTTCATAGTTTTCATAGTTCTGTATTAAACTCTGCACGGCTAAATTCTGTGTTTTAGATTTATCAGCCATAACATTAAAACCCTCTGCCTAATTTTGGGTAGATTCAATTTCAACACTAAAACAGATCTGTGATGTCACTGTGTGTTCTGACTCCTTTCAACCAGGAACAACCAACAAGACCTGCAGTTCTGGAGATGTTCTGACCCAATCCTCTAGACATTAAAATCTGGTCCTTGACAAGAGGTGTGTTTACATAGACAACATTATTCCAAATAGATTCTAAGGAAGACGCCTAAACGGAAAGAAAATGCTGCATGTAAACACCCCTTTACGGTGGAAATGTCATTCCTCTGGGATAGTACAAAGACATTCGGAATGGCAACCGCTTCATGTAAACAGTGTTTCGGAGTAATCCCTGGTGAGCGTGTGTTCGGTAGCGCTACTCAAGTGCACGATGCCGGCATATAATGATCAAGACCACAGAGGTGACTTTGTTTTTAATGCAAAATCTCAAAAAATTAAGGGGGAATGAAAAAAATTATGAACTCCACAAACACCCACCCACCAGGACACAGACGCTTTGAACAAATTAAAAAGTGCTGGAAAACTTTGAAGACGCCAAGTTTATAATGGCCAACTTATGCATAAATCCCACAACAATCAAGTGGATGAGACCTGACTTCGCTTTTTATTGATCATGAATTAAGCTCTTAAAGAGCTAGGATGGGATCCAGCCCTTTGCGACCCTGAATAATGTGGGACTGAATTTTCAGAATAAAAGTGCGTGATGAGGAGTTTCTGCTTTAAACGTTAAGGAAGTTGTTGATGTTAACAAGACATTTTTCTGGTGTGTTTGCCACCCAACACGGCCTCACTAATAACTTATTATATATTAAGTAACGTTGTTATGTTGTAAGGTTAGTCGAGCGTAACAACTCAGGGTACGGCAATGCCTTTTCCCTCTCCCCAACTACCTACCTCATGTCTCCTGTATACAAGTAAACATGAGTAATCTAGATAGCTAGAAAATTCAAAAACTACCAGAAAGTAGAAAAATAGCTTTGTGCCCATATACTAGTCATTATGGTGGCCTCCAGGACGTCCGCAGTACGACCGTCCAATCACAGACAAGATTACCTAGCGTATCACACATTTGTAACATGAGCTTCTCAGTATCTTAACTCCTGAAGACGCCAAGTTTATAATGGCCAACTTATGTATAAATCCCACAACTATCAAGTGGATAAGACTGGACATCGCTTTTTATTGAGCATGAATTAAGCTCTTAAAGAGCTAGGATGGAATCCAGCCATTTGCGACCCTGAATGATGTGGGACTGAATTTTCGGAATAAAAGTGCGTGATGAGAAGTTTCTGCTTTAAACGTTAAGATGTTGATGTTAACATGACATTTTTATGGTGTGTTTGCCACCCAACACGACCTCACTAATAACTAATATTAAGTTATTAGTGAGGCCGTGTTGGGTGGCCTCAGTAACACGATGTGGAAAAAGTGAAGCGTTGTGAATACTTTCCGGATGCACTGTATATGTAAAATAGTTCAACGCTCAAATTGTCCTTGTGAAATTGTTTGTTCAGGTCATTTCAGAGTTCTTATAAACTTAAAAAATCCAAATCCGTTATTTGTCTTTTTTCCTTTTAAACGGTTATTGTACATTCAAAAACACAAAGTAATATTGAATAAATATCAGATATTGAAAGTTGAAGTTATCTTGGAAAAAGGGGCAGAAGCACTCACTCATTGCAAATGTTTTGACAATTCTACAGCCATAAAATCAAAATAAATCCAGGTGGCCTGAATATAAATATAGCCATAAGAGCGTTAAAAACATCAGCAAAGAAAGCCCCGATGACACCAAAGACGGCCACCCTCCAATGAAACTCATCGATTGGTCGCTGTTGGACTCCTCGCTCAGTCAATACAGGAATAACCTTTCGGAATGGTTTCATTCTGAAAGACGAAAAGTGTCGATGTAAACCCACCTAAAGTCGCTCAGATCTTCATGCGGGGCCATTTTTCCTGCTTCCAACATCACCCGAAGGACAAAATGTTGATGCTGCCTAATATAGCCCTCCACTGATAGGTAACCATGGTTACCAGATAGTAGAGGTGCTCATATTGCAATTTTCTTGGCCGATCATCAATCTTCGATTTTTATTAAGTCTGACTGACCATATCGATTTTGGCCGATTGTTTTTTCTCTAAAGTTTTAAAACCATAATGAGTTTATTTTATTTACACTTATTTTGAAGGATTACAGTGGAAGTAAGGCTGGTTGTGAATGTATTCTAACCTCCCTGTGCTACGTTTCTTAAACTAATTGTATGACAATTTAAAGTTAAAATAAATCTTTGTAAGGTCCATTATACGTTATATGTCGGTTTGTTCAGGGTTCTTGGCTGACTCTGCGCTGTCGCTAGCTTGAGCCGCTCTGTGAACGCTAGGTTCTTGAAACTTGTTATGTTGCTCAGGGTGATTAATTTTAAAGTGTCCGATTAAGTTTGTTGTCCTGAACATTCTCAGGGTTTTCCCGCCGCAGCTTCTTCTGTCCTTACGTTTTAAATGACAGCGTACATACAGAGGGCTTTTGGCTGGCTCTGCACTATCGCTAGCTTTAGCCACTCCACGTCAACCGGGTAATATATCCCTATCACTGAGAGGTTACCATGGTAGCCAGATAATCTATGTTATTCTGATTTCACCTGTAAGTGGTTGCAATGTTATGGCTGATTGGTGTATAAGAGCCCAGCTATGATGGACTGTATGAAATCAGTCACTGCCTTCCCGTATTGCATTTATACTGGCCTTTGGTTCACCTCTGTCACTACCTCTGCTGCCATATCAAATGTTTCTACAGAACTGTGGGAAAAAACCATGCCGGCCTTGGACAGGAAGTGAAGTTTATAACAAACAAAAATTTGGACACACTTCAGAGGGAAATTACGATTTGCTGACAAAACATTTGAGGAACAGTCACACCAAACTGCAGTCAACCATACTTACCTGCGTACCTGATGTATAAAAGACATTAGGAAGTGGCCAACACACATATACCTGCAGTCTGATAATTACCTGGAGCTCCCACTGGGAGGGGGGCTGGCCCCGATCCTGGCATCTGTCCAGGAACCACACCCATGGTAGGGGGCTGCAGCATTTGAGGAGCTCCATTAACGTGCATTCCAGCCTGAACATTAAAGGATGTGAAACAAACATCGTTCAATACAAAACTTAGAAATGTAAATTAGCAATTGAGTACAAAAATCACCAAAATTAATATACCGCCGTAAATCTCAGATCTTGGGCCACTCTATTGCAGAGAGGTGTAGCGATTACTCTACAGTACTTTAGATGATTAGATGACTTCACTGTACACTACTGCAGATGACTATAGATATCAAGATTACAGTAGATGAGTAGATTACTGTAGGAGACTGTAGATGACTATACAGGACTATAGATGGGTAGATTACCGTAGATTGTTGTACTTACTCCAGGCTGTGGCTGAGACACCGGAGCGCTGGGCTGAGCAGTAGGAGGATTGACGGGTGGAGCTCCCCCGCTCTGTCCGCTGGGAATCAGAGGAGGGACTGAAGTCTGGCGGTGGAGCATTTTCTACATAAAGAGGATACAAAAAAGGTGTGAATGTGAAATGTGAATAATTGATGATTTTAATTTTGTGTCAAATAATAAAAACTAAGACCCTCTCACCAAGGCGATCTCCGGGTCGACGATCCTCATCACCACCTGGGCCTGCAGCAGAGCATACGCCAGCTGAGGGTTCTGCAGAAGCATGTTCCGGGCCTCCTGAGGACTGTTCTGCACACACAGCTGTAGGAGAACACCAAAAGAGCCCATTAAAGACTGCATGCGTTTACATACACAGCTCCTCATTCAACTGTAGTGCTTCTGTCCAAGGACTCAGACGCCCCTGCAAATGGAAAAAAAACCTCCACACCGAGGACAGACCACAACTTCCATCAAAGAACAACATCACCCACGATCAAACGTGGAAAATTTTAAGAAATTAGGCAATTCCAGGCCTTCAGTTTCACTTAAGAGCTTGATTTTGTTTTTCTAGCACTTTTTAACACTGAGTTGCATTCATGCAGTGTTCCTAAAGGTCAAGACATTTTATTACCTCTTTTAAGCTATTAAATATCAAATATAAGACCACATTGGCAAAATAATTGCCAGATATGAAGAAATACTAAGCTGCCAGTGTAAGAAATTCAATTAATTTACTCAGAAGTGTGTTTAAGTTTGAAAAGGCTCATTCTGAAAATTCAAATCGACGCGTTTCAGATCGACCTAATCATATTTCAGACTTCACACATAATACCCCAAAAATTAAACTTTTTTTAAGGGGCTATTTTGAGATTTCGGAAATTTATAGACTTTTCATACTCCGATTTTATGCTTGAATAAAATAAAATACACTGAACTGGCTTGAAAAGTCATTATGTCTATTTCAGGAGCTGGATCAACCCGCGGAGGAAACGCTATGCAGTGCGAGTTCAATCAAGCAGAAGTCAGTGACGAAGAAGAGGATGTTTTGTCAGTCATGAAGATGGAACTATGACATCATGCCTCCTGTGTATCAGCTGGAGCTATGACATCCTGTCACCTGTGTATCAGCTGGAGCTATGACATCCTGTAATCTGTGTTTCAGCTAGAGCTATAATATCCTGTCTCCTGTGCATCAGCTGGATTTATGACATCCTGTCTCCTGTGCATCAGCTGGATTTATGACATCCTGTCTCCTGTGCATCAGCTGGATTTATGACATCCTGTCTCCTGTGCATCAGCTGGATTTATGGCATCCTGTCTCCTGTGTATCAGCTAGAGCTATAACATCGTGTCTCCTGTGTATCAGCTGGAGCTATAACATCGAGTCTCCTGTGTATCAGCTGGAGCTACAACATCGTGTCTCCTGTGTATTAGCTGGAGCTGACATGTCTCCTGTGTATCAGCTGGAGCTATAACATCGTGTCTCCTGTGTATCAGCTGGAGCTATAACATCGTGTCTCCTGTGTGTCAGCTGGAGCTATAATATCATGTCACTTGTGTCTATCAGATCCATCTGTGATGTCGCTATGTGCTCTGACACCTTTCAAACAGGACCAGCATCAAACTTTTCAGCAGTTTTTGCTACAAAAGCTCTTTTGCGGGGTATAACAACACGGGCAAGCATCGTTTTCCACACACTTCAATAAGCTTTTGGCCGACCTCGATCCTTTCACTGGTTCAGACTTTCTTGTTTCCAACTCATCATCCTCAGGACAAAATGTTCACCTGCTGCTGAATAAATCAACCCATTGACTGGTATGTAGGATGACCAGACAATCAATGTTTTTGACTTCAGCTGTCAATGTTCCCCTGCTGCCAAACAAATCAACCCACTGACTGGTAACCAGGATGACCAGATAATCAATGTTATTGACTTCAGCTGTCAGTTATAATAATCTGGCCGACGGGTGTTTCTTTAGAAATAAATGTCTCCGTATGTTAAACATTGAATTTCATTGCCAATATAACAGAACCGGTATAGGTTCCGTGCTCAATGTGGCCGTGCATGTTTTCCGTGGTAATCTGGCACGTTAACAGAAAACCTTAATTTCCTGTGTAGCAAGGCGATGCAACTTGATTGTTTTTTATTTCCGACATATTTTTCTTTGGAGGATAGAGCTCAAGTTTCAGTAACCTCCGCCAGTTCCACACATTAACCTATGGCGCACAGTTTGACTATTCACACAAATAATACATTTTATTAAAGGCCGCCTTTCAGGACACTCAAGGTCCCCTTACATATAAACACAAACGTGACTCAAGACGGGATAGTCATTTCCTCGCACCTCACATAAACGTGTCTTCCGAAATAACTTAGTCCATAGAATTATTTTAATTTAACACTGACTCTAGTAATCGCAAAAATTATTAATAATGACATCCTTATCTGAATCTGGATCAACTGGATCTGAATCAGAACCAGTTTATATGAAGTTTTCTCTGATTCAACTTCAATTGTCTAGAGGGGAAGGAACATGGACCTGTGGCATTCATGAAAAATCAAGAAGGAGCTGAAATACTTAGGGCTTCAGACAAGCCTACCTTCATCTGTTTCATGAGTTCGAACATCTGCTCCGGCGGCAGACTGGCCACGGCTCTGCTAATGGACTCTGGAGCTTCATGAGGCTGGACGCTCTCTCCATACGGAGACTCGATGATAGGGGCTCCTGTCCCCAAACCTGTCACACAACAGACGGATTTTGAAGTCAGGCCAGATGGTAAGCAAATGGATCAGAGCAGCATAGGACTACTCATCTCACTGTGGCTGATTCCATGTATCTCATCATGGTTAAAATCACAAGCTTAAGCTGCAGCTGCTGCTGTCCGGACCTGAATCTGCCCCCATGATGAAGAAAGCCATGGGAAATGCAGAGTGAAGGTCAGATTAATTTAACTAAGAGGAACGGTATAAACTGAAAGCAGATCGATTTTCCTGCAGATTTTATATCAATTTAAGGAGCTCATCGAAAACAGTATATAAATATTAGCGTGAGCTAAACACATAAGCTAAACACTTGCACACTATTACAGTGAATCCTTCTCTCTTCAGCACTTACTTTTGAGCTCCTCTTTGTTTTTTTCACTGGCAGCATTATCGACCCGGAGAGCTCGACCGCTGAACTCTCTCCCGTTCAAGTTTCGCATGGCACTAAGGGCCGTCTCCTGGTCCTGATACTCACAAAATCCATATCCCTTTGGTTTCCCTGTTTCCCTGTCATAGACCAACCTGAAGACAACAAGACATCTTTGACCGGAATCCAAATACAGTGACCAGCCATAACATTACAATAACTTACAGGTGAAGTCAGAATAACACTGATTATCTGGTTACCATTGTTACTCTTCAATGGGTGGGATATAAGAGAAGATATACTTTTGTTGTCCCGGAAGGGAAATATGTTCTGGACTCCGTCCAGCTAAATTTTCACAGAAATACAAGCAAGTATACATCCAGGGATTTCACTGAAACCAATATCGCAATACACTCTCCATTCATGACTTTCACATACATTACACATGCACCTCGGTTTCAAGTTTAAGTATTGCACAGCTTAGCAGAGTAATGCACAAGTAATATTATATTGCACAGAAATACATATTGCATATGTGATGGAGTACATATTGTATAGTTGGCTGAACTTGACTAAGAGGTACTGAAGAGGAGCTTAATGGACCAGAGCAGGAATTCATGTTTGTAGCGGATCAGTTTGCACATTGGGTCCCATAATCTCCTGTCGGAAGGTTGGAACTCTGGGTGGAGAATGTGAGTTTGGCCTGACACGATTTTCTGAGCCTGTCTAATGACAGAACGCTCATAGATCACCAGGAGGGATGGGTGGTTATTTAACCTCCATGATCTTCATGTTAGTCGGCACCAGACGAGAAAACCTGTGACCTCAAAGGCACTGTCAAGCTGCAATACCAGGCTGTAATGCCGTATCTTATGACACGCTCCAGTGCAGCTCGGTAAAACAGCATCAGGAACACCTACTCCACTCAGTAGACCTTGAGTCTGCATAGGAAATTCATTCATTGTTAAGGTTTGGAGCATTGTGTTCCAACAGGCTTTTTCCAGCTCAGAGTGTTGTCAATATGGACACCAAGATATTTATACGAGCAGACCTGTCTGATAGGGACGATGTTAATGACTACATGCCTGTGGTCACACAGAGTTTTGGGGTCAAAAACCGTTTTCTCAGTCTTCCCCACATTGAACACAAGATGATTGTTGACACTTCACTGCAAAAAGTCGTCTGCAGAGGGACAGGCCAACAGGCAGCTCTGACTGTTATAGGCCGAAAACAGTTGTATCATCAGAGAATATAATGACACAGGTTTAAGGTTGGGTCCCTGTGCAGTCATTGGTGTTCAATGTGAAGAGAAACGGGGATTTGAAACAGCCCTGGGGGGCAACAGTGCTGACGGACCCTGGTTCTGAGAGGACCGGTGACCTAAATCTGCTTGGAGTGGTTAGTCAGGAAGGAGAAGAACTATCACAGAAAGTAGGGATTTACATTCAGCTGTTTTGGTTTGCTGTTAAGCGGGTGTTGCTGCAGGTTCTGAATGCTGAGCTGAAATCAACAAACAATACCCATGCATAAGCTTTGGGGTCTTCAAGGTTTTTGATTATTAAATGTGTGGTTCTATTAATAGCATCATCTGTGCCCTGCTTCATTATAGGCAAACTGAAAGGGGTCTAAAAGTCCATCTACCTCCTTCCTGGGCAGCGAGACCATCATCTTCATCATCATTTTTTGGAACAAGTGTGATAATGGATTTTTCCAGTGGAAGGAATGATGACAGAGTGGACTGATTTCTGGAATATAACATGCTTTTGTCGACTCCTCAGCACATGCTTTGAGGAGAAAAGCAGGGATGCCAGTAGCTTTCTTGCTTGGAGTATGTTTAAGCAGTGTCTGGATTCTAAGAGGATCTATCAGCAGTCTTACATTTTACTGAGTTTCAGAGATTCACTCCCAAACTTCTTTACACTAACACACTGCAGAGAAGTCCCTGGTTTCAAATCTCAAATATATTAGGCAGTAGTTGAACATTTTGTCCTGAAGTTGAAGTCTGACTTAGGAAAGAATGGTCTAATGTGAGTATCTGAGAGACTTTGACATGGACCAGATCGGGACGTCTATAGGATGGGTCAGAACATTTCAAGAACTGCCGGTTTGGAGAAGCAGTGTGAGTTTGCTTCCATGAAGAAGCAAACTCACACTGAACTTCCAGAACATGGAAGTTCTTCTTCCATGTTCTGGAAGAAGAACTCTGATCCATGGATGCTCGACCTCACAATTTCCAGGAATTACAGGATCTGGTACTAACGTCTTGGTACCAGATAACACCTTCTACGTGAGTCCAGGCCTCCAAAGCTCAGAGCTACACAGTATGTATATAGATTAGATACTTCAGACTGAATTGATCATGCAAGCTCGAAAAACCTATTAAATAAGGCAAACTTAATTGTTTAACTGCTACTCACCTGAAACTGACCACCAGTCCTACTTCAGAGAAGATGTCCTTCAGCTGCTCTTCTGTGGCTTCATAAGGTATGTTACCCACTGGAATTAATAAAACACGGGGATTGTTATCGTAGCGATATACTTGAATGCAGCTTTTCACTTAAATTGTATCCTATTATTCTGTTAGCATCGAATTATTCCCACGTTAGTTAGCTCATAACAGCTAGGCTAGTGTGCTAGCAGCTTTGATTCATCAGCTACCTGTCGGTTTATGAACTTATTTTGGTAAATCCGCCAATTATTGGGCAGGTACCGGTAAAGAACTCACCAAACACCGATCTCAGTGAACGGTCTACGGCCGGGTCTCTGCTGGCAGCAGCGGCAGCAGCGGCGGCGGCAGCGGCTACGTTCGCCATTTTGGGGACACAAAACACTGTGACACCCGGACATGTGATGAAGATAACATCCGGTTGTGATTTAATGCCTAATTAATTCGCAGGCATTCGACCTTTTCTATTAACTTATGCATATTTGTTTTATTTGTATTTTATTTTAACAATACCAATTAATAATTATATATACAGCAGGCTAAGAATAATATTCCAGACATCCTTCCCCCCAGCAACACCCACCTATCGATTGTGGGGGACTTTGACGCACCAGCAGCATCAATTAAATAAATTATTATAAATTAAAACAGATGCAAACAAAACAAAAATATTTAAGAAAAAGAAGATATTTCAGATTTTTCAAGAAAATGTCTGATGGTCAAACGGATGCATATATTTGAACCTCGACTGCCTAACTGTGTGAACCTGGACTATTTCACTGTGTGAAACCGGACCGTTACTCTTTGAAAACCTGGAGTATTTAACCTTCTGTTTCGGACCTTCTGTTTCTCTGTGAGAACGCCGACCGTTTCATTGTGTGAACCTGCACCGTTACACTGTGTAAAACATGAATATTTCTCTATGAGAACTGGACTGATTCACTCTGTGAGACCCTGGACTTTTCCACTGTATGAACCTCGACATTTTCACTGTGTGAACCTCGAGAATTTCTCTATGTGAACTGCGGACAGTTTTACAGTATGTATCTGAACTGTTTCATTGTGTGAACTTGGGCAATTTCACTGTGTGAAACTGAATAGTTTCTCTTAGAGACCCTAGGCTCTTTCACTTTAAGAACCTGGACTGTTTCATGTGTGAATGTTGAATGTTTCACTGTATGAAACTGGATTGTTTCACTGCATGGACCTGGACTGTTTCTCTGTGAGAACCCAGAATGATTCACTGTGTGAACCTTTACTGTTTCATTATATGAACCTGGACTGCTTCACGAGATGGACCTGGATTGTTTCACTGTGTTAACTTAGACTGTTTCTCTATATAAACCTGGACTGTCTCACTCTATAAACCTGGACTGTTTCACTGTGTGAACCTGGACTGTTTCACTGTATCAACATGGACAGTTTCACTGTGAGAACCGGAACTTTTTCACTGTGTGAACCTTGAGAATTTCTGTATGTGAACTATGGACAGGTTCACTTTGTGAACATGGACACATGTTCATACAGTTCACTGTATGAACCTGAACTGTTTCATTGTGTGAACTTGGGTAATTTCATTGTTTGAAATTGAACATGTTTCTCTTTGAGACCCTGGAATGTTTCACTGTATGAACCCGGATGGGGACCATGGAATGTTTTACTGTATGTACCTGGACTCTTTCAACGTATGAACCTGATCTATTTCACTGTGTGAACATGGACAGTTTTGCTGTGAGAACCTGAACTGTTTCACTGTATGAGGCTGAAACCTTTCTCATTGGGACACTTGAATGTTTCACTGTATGAACCTGGACTGTTTCACTATATGAAGCTGGACTGTTTCAATGCTTGGACCTTGACTGTTTCACCACGTGAACATGAACAGTTTTACTGTGAGAACCTCATTTTTTTCACCGTGTGAACGTGGCCGGTTTCACTGTGAGATCCTGGAGTGTTTCTCTCTTTGAACCTGGACTGTTTCACTGAGTGGACCAGGGCTGTTTCTCTGTGAGAACCAGTAATGATTCACTGTGTGAATTTGGACTGTTTAACTGTATGAACCTTGACTGCCTCAGTGTATGGACCAGGTTGTTTCACTGCGAGAACATGGACGAATCCACTTGGTCAACCTGGACTGTTTCACTTTATGAACCTGGAATGTTTTACTGCGTTAACATGAACTGATTCACCGGATGAACTTGGACTGATTCACTGGATGAACCTGGACTGTGTCACTCTATGGACTTGGACTGTTTCACCGTTAGACCATGGACTGACCCACTGTGTGAACCCGGACTGTTTCACTGGATGAACCTGGACCGTTTCACTGCGTGAACAAGGACTGATCGACTGTGGGAACCTGGAAAATTTCAATGTGTGAACCTGGACTGTTTCTCTTCTAAAACCTGGACTGTTTTACTGCATGAAAATGGATTGATCCAATGCTAAATCATGAACTGATTCGCTCTGTGAACCTCAACTTTTTAACCGTATGAGCCTGGACTGTTTCACTCCGTTAACATGGACTGTGTCACTGCGTGAACCAGGACCGTTTAACTTTGGGAAACTGGGCTGGTTCTCTGTGAGACCTGGGACTATTTCACTGTATGAATCTTGAATGTTTCTCTGTTTGAACCAGGAAACCTGTAAACCTGGACAGTTTCATGGCCTGAACCTGGAATATTTCACTGAATGAACCTTGACTGTTTCTCTGTTTAAACCAGGAGAATTTTAATATGTAAACTGTGTGAACCTGGAGTTTTTCACTGTGTGTACCAGGATACATTTAATAAGTGAACCTGGACAGTTTCAATGCGAGAACCTGGACAGTTTCAATGCGTGAACCTGGACAGTTTCAATGCGTGAACCTGGAATATTTCACTGCGTGAACCGTGAAAATTTCAATGTTTGAGCCTTGACTGATTCTCTGCTAAAACGTTGAATGTTTCACTGCATGAACCTGGAGTGTTTAACTGCATGAAAGTGGACTGATCAAATGTGAAAGCATGAACTGATTCGCTCTTTGAACCTCAACTTTTTAACTGTATGAACCAGGAGAATTTTAATACGTGAACCTGGACAGTTTCATGGCCTGAACATGGAATATTTAGCTGTATGAACCTTGAAGGTTTCTCTGTGTGAGTCTGGACCAATTCACTGTGTGACCCTAAACCAGTTAACTGAGAGAACCAGGATAATTTTAATGGGTGAACCTGGACAGTTTCACAACGTGAACCTGGAATGTTTCAGAGTGAATTGGAACTGTGTCACTCTATGAACCTGGACTTTTTCACTGCTTGAACCTGGAGTGTTTCACTGCGTGAACAAGGAATTTTTCACTTCATGAACATGGATTGATTCACTGTGTGAACCCCGACTGATTCACTGTGTAAACCTGGACTGATTCACTGGTTGGAGAGGGTGAGAGAGGACATGCAGTTGGTTGGAATGACAGAGGAAGACAGAAAAAGATGATTCACTTTGGAGACTGCTGATGGGAACAGCCCAAAGAAGAAGATGAAGAAGACGGGGACATTTAAGTTGTTGAAGATGGTGAAGGTGTTTATTTTTTTTAATGTACTCCTAAACCAAATGTAAAAAACAATTTTTATCAAAGTAACTTCTAACAATTGACCAAAACTAAATTCAAATTAACATTTAGATATGTAACAAATGTATCAAGAATGGCATGAAATAAAGAAAGTGCATTAAAATGACTGAAATAATGTTAAGATATATTGTATAATAGTCCAAATAATAACAATAATAAAATAAATAAAATTATGATAGTAAAGTCATGTTAGGTGTATTTAGAGTAAAGTGGGGGTGGATGTAGTCACTGAAATATAAATATAGTCAAATTAAAAAGTAGAATCACAATATTAGATGATGATGACCCATATGTCAGATTCAACAAAGAAACAGTAAATTATTATCAGAATATAGCTGTTACTTTAAGTGGGAAAAGTTGTAATACTCAAAGAATAGAAAGAGTGAATAATAATAATAATAATAGATAGATACTTAATTTATCTAGAGATCAATTGAAATTCTCAGCATCTCAGCACCCATCCCTGAGGGAGCAGTAGGCCGCTCCTACCTGGGGGGAGCACATTGGGTTCAAGGTCTTGCTCAAGGACCTTACAACATGTGTACCTGCTTGGGTTCAAACCGGCTGACTACTCTACCCACTAACTACAGCCACTAAATAGTTACAATGTTAGGAGAAATATTCAGCTGACAGCTTTTATGATCTGATGATATTTTTGAAATAAGCTGTATATCATCAGAAAAAATCCTAATAACACAAAAATGAAGATGTACATTAAAATGCACAATAAACAATATTGTGAGAATGCAGTCATATTTTATTAGAATAGAATTGTATTTTTAAGTGAAAAAAAATTGTAAAAGTTGTAATTCTAAGAGGAAGATAACCTGTAATTAAACAAATGTATTATTATATAATGATATCTGTCACAGAGGTAATTAGAATATATTATCCAATAAAAATATTGTACAAAATTAAAAAGTTTTTAATGTTTCCTCAGTGTTGGTGTTATTTATGTCTGCATAGATCCTGCATCGAAATGTCTGCATGGAATATAATACGCAGCTAATCTGTCCGTTTTACAGACCTTACGTGGGAGTGACGTCACTGTATAACTATGATTCGGGGTAAGAGATAGGTTCTGTAACTGGTGACTGCTGTCGGTTCACCAGCACAAGTCTTTGAAGTTTTATCTCCCAGACGGAAAAGACATGGTTCCACTGGGGCTCGAACCCAGGACCTTCTGCGTGTAAAGCAGACGTGATAACCGCTACACTATGGAACCACATGCCCATATACAAGAACCATTACATCATAAACTATAATAAACGTTACGTCACCCTTCAGATCACTTCTGCATTGATTTGTTTTCCTTCAAATTATGTTGTTGTTTGGTTCAGCTCCAGCAGCGAGAAGATTCCGCATGTCCCAGATTAGTTCCGGGAGGAAGTACTGTTCACACTTGGGATGACTGACGATCCCGCTGCTTTTTAGAACTTATAGCTGTAACAGCTAAAACATCAAAGAGGATTCATCCTAATCAGATCGCTGGCTGTAAATGTGACCAAACAGCCCCACCTGCTCATGAATATTAATGAACCTGAACAGTGGAATATTCTATTATCTATTGAAGGATGGATGGATAGACAGACGGACGACCGGATGGAAGGAATTTTAGCTATTTCACTAGCTCAAAAAACTGAGAATAAGTGTTGGCTGAATTGAAAACAAGAAAAAAGTTATTTAATAGAGTAAAATCGAAAAACAAAACAAAAGTTCAATGAAAGTATAAATAGGAAATCTTTAGGCTAAATTTATGTGAAATAAGAAAAAAAAAAGGACCGAAGAAAGACAGAGAGATGTTAAAATTTAAAAAAATTATAAACTAAAACTTTTTTTAACAAAGAGAATATGAAACCAAACCTTAAAAACGGGTTTGGAACCCTTACCAGACAGATGGATTTCAATCACCTCCTGGAATTCTGGTTGATTTTGACATAGTGTTGGTGACTGGTAAAACCTATTAGCCAACTTCCTGCTTCTAAAGATGGACCGATGAGGTGATTGAACATACCTGTTAGTGATCAGGACTGGTGGATCTAGTCCAGCCGGAACCAGTTCATCATGCAGTTTCGTAGGTTTTAGGATTTAGTCTATGAGGGGGCGGAGCCAATTTCACACAGGATGACAAATATTATTTAAAACACTATTTTGTTTTTATTCAGGTTCAAGTTTAGTTTGAAGATAACTTTAGTTAAATGGAGGAAAGGAACATTCAGTCCAGCAACTCTCCAGACTAAATCCAGAGCCCAGCTCATCATCTCCTTTCCTCCTTCATCTGGTATCTCTGAAGGGCAGATGGCTGGAGGTGTTTCATGGTTGGAGAACAACACCTTCAGAGGGAGCCAGAACCCGTCTTCTCAGAGATCCGCTCTGAACCAGTGAAGAAGAAATGGACAAGATTCCCATGCGGGCATGATTCAAGAGGTCTTCAGCCCATTTCAACAGCTCAGTCTGGCTGCAAAGCATTATTCACTGGTTTTCCAACAGAGATTTCTAAAGTGGACCTAACTCTTATGAAGATTTCTGACTGATCTGATAAATTTGTCTTTAATTGACTTGTAAAATGTCAGCTAATGTTGAAAAATAAAGTCCCTAAGCCCAGTAAGATCTCTTTAAATCGATGATTCCGCCGAGCCATCAGATTGAAACATACATTTGTTCTATTTCCAATAACCAGAGAAAATACAATAATATCCTCTGATAGTAATACAATCAGAGGATGTATATATGATATATGCCTGCCATTATCTCAAGTCATATGAATATTAATGAAAGAAAGAAAGAAAAAAAGCCTACCATACAGGCCATGGAATTCTTCTTTATTACGGAGAGCATAGAGACAAGACAGAGATGACCTGTGGAGGAAAAATCTGAAATCAGGACAAAAATATGATAAAAACAGAAAAGCAAAACAAAAGCACAATAATGTTGTAGTTTAAAAGCAATGAAGAATGATAGATTTATTCTGATACAGACTTTAATATATAAAAAATCCTTTATGCAGATCTGTGTTTGTTGCCCTTTCTATATCTATGAGCTCACTGCTGTTTGTGGGTCTGATCACATCACCTACTGCAAATCCTTTCATGTGAACTCAATCAGATTTTAAAGGTTTCTCACTTGGCTTCAATGTTTATTTGTGCAGAGTTCTGATGCTAATATCCTGCTGTCGGGACTCTCTGAGCTCAGATGAGTAATGGCATCTTCTGGGTCATCATTCCTCTGTGTTCGGCGGTACGACCCACCTAACTACCATTTGGCTTACCCCCTGGATGTCATGTGCTCACTTTTGGGCCCAGATGAAGTCCTTCATCTTCATCCATAGCAACTGATTCCCATTTTCAGCGGCCCTTGAGGGGTCTTTGATCGCCTGCCATCCCTGGAGTATAAAGACATGGTCAAACGTGGTTGTGCCCCCAGATGGTCTTGATGCCCACCAGCAAGTTCTTTACAGCTGCTGGAGCCGAGCAGAGGGAGCATGTGGGGTCCTCACTGCGGCAGAGTAGCCCTGTTCAAGGCCGGTTTGCCCAACATGGCTCTGTGTTTGGGTGATGCCTTAGCCTGTTACTTTTGATGTATTCACTGGCATCATCTCCAGTCTTACCTCGGCACTGTTATCATTCTCTGATAGACTTGAGATGGGCAGCTCTATTGAGCTACTCTGCCATAGAGCCCTACTGCTAACTTTGTAGGTAGGCCAAACCACGTCTTTGCATTTGAGCTGACCAGTCTCTCCAGTGTTTCAGCTTTGCGATCTGATCTTTATACCAGCTTGGTAGCTACATGAGACGAGGAACGAGCCCGAACTGAATACACCAGAGCTTCAACATGCCCGGGTTTGCGGTTCTGTTGATGACCTCAAGGCCGCTGACCACAGCCTCCCTGAGCTGATCTACTAGATCCATTGAGGGAGATGTCTGTGTGGATTGTCAATCATCCAGGTTACGGTAATTCATGTGGGTTGAATTCAAAGCAACTGGACTTTTGTTTTGGCTGGAAGATGTTTCGCCTCTCATCGAAGAGGCTTCGTCAGTTCTAACTGCCTGGTGGGGAGTCAGGGGATTCAACCTCCAGTAGGTGTTGGTACATAGAGAGTCATTGGCAGTCGTAACTACGGCTACTACCTAACTAAGGAGGTTGGGTTCAAGTCGTCAGGGGTAGTTAGGGACAGAGTGGTCTTGATTGTCTGCTGGGGTCTCAAGTGTGCCCATAGCATAATGTGAATCAAAGTGAGGATTATGGCAAAACCGTATGGGGAGAGACGTTAAAACGGCATTATATGTGGGTGATAGGTGGTGCTGTTGACCTCCACCACTGTTTGTAGGGCAGATCCAGTTTGACATAGATGGCATCCTTATTTCCTCAAACCACCAATTCTCTCCGTCCCGCGACTCAACATCATTAATAGGAAGAAATTCCAAGGAATTTTTGCACTTTATTCCAATTAATTAATCTGAGAGTGCAATTTTTAGTTCTCAAAACATTAGCGATGAAATTATCTTTGAATTTAATGAATCAATCTGAGCATTTCGGTTTAACAGTGCGACTTCTGTGAATCATCAAACCTTACAAACCTTACATGAGGTGTGGCTAATAAGACCAGATCTTCTATCATCGTTCAGGATGAGATTCACAGTGTGAACCTGGACTTGATCAGGAATTGATTCGCAGTGTGTTGATTTCATCAGGACGGGATGGACTCTCCTGGCACTATAGATTCTGAAACCTGAATCCTGCAGACAGTCTAGCATGAGACTGGCTCTCATACGTCTAACCTTTTTTCCTACAGTATTCTTTTTAAAACAATTGAAAAAAAATTGAAATAAGATGACATTTCCCCCCCTGCACTACCCTAAAATACCCCATGGGGTATGTCAACCCCTACTTTAGAGACAGAGCAGACAGGATTTTCGACTTAAAGGTTCAGTCTGTAAAATTTGGTTTGACTTCTTTGGATAAACTGAATCTAATATGTATAACTATGTTTTCATTGGTGTATAATCAGCGGAGGAAAAATTGGTTTTGTAAAGTTAATCTAGTCCCCATCCTCTCTGGAGACAGAGGGGGGCGGGGCCCCTTCCGTGTTTATGCAGTATACTAGAATGGACACACTGAACTCTGGCTGCAGAGTGGGTTTTTATCTCCCCAACAGACGCCAACAGTAATAATAATATTGGTTACTTACATGTAAGAAATTTTAAAAAAGCCCAGAGATCAACAATGACCTCACTGTGGCGCTGACCTCAACAGCAGCACAGCAGCACAACAAACTATAAACAACGGGGGAGCACAGATGATCCTATTAATAGCATCACACATTAATAATCAAACACCTTTAAGACCCCAAAGCTCACGCATCGGTATTGTTTGTTGATTTCAGCTCGGCATTCCTTACCTGCAGCCACACCTGCTTAACAAGAAACTCCAACAGCTGAATGTAAATCCCTACTCTCTCCTTGCTGACTAGCCGCACCGAGCATTTCAGGGTCAATGGTTCTCTCAGAACCACGGTCCATCAACACCGGTGACCCACAGGGCTGTGTCAACTCCCCATTTCTCATCACATTATACACCAATGACTGCACAAGGACCCGCCCTGGAACGTGTATCATTAAATTCTCTGGTGACTTGGTCATTATAGGACTGTTACAAAGTTACTATTATTATTATAATACTGTCAGTATTATATTATTATACTTAGACATACTTTATTAATCCCAAGCATTATGCAACTATTCTTACTATTCTAGGCCTATTGCATAGTATCAGCAGCCCGTCGGCCTGTCACTCTGAAACAGAGGACTTTGTGATGTGGTGTGACAACAACCATTTAGTATTGAATTTGTGGAAGACTGAGAAAAGAGTTTTTGAAAGTGTGATCACACTTTCATGGGTTCGAACTCTCTGCTCCAAACCTCAGCCGCGTATGAACTTCATATGGAGTGGAGCAGGAGGTCCTGCTGCTGTTCTACCGGGCTGCACTGGAGAGTATCATTAGATCAGGCCTTAGAGCCTGGTACAGCAGCCTGACAGTGCCTGTGACACAGGTTTCTGGTCTGGTACAAACTACGATGAAGATCACAAGGGTTAGAGGCCACCCATCCATCAAGGTGATCTACGAGCAGTCTGTTATCAGAAAGGCTCAGAAAATTGTGTCCGACCCAACTCCCATTCTCCACACAGAGTTCCAATTCTTAGCTTCCGGCAGGAGATTCAGGGTCCCCACATGCTGACCGAACAGCTATTAACATTCACTCCTGCCCAGGTCCATTAATCTCCTCAACAGTACCTCCTAGCCATGTTCAGTCTACAACATGTGCACACGCCATTAAATCTGCAAAATGTTTATGTGCAATACATCAATGAACCATGCGATATTTAACTTAACACCTATTTTGTCAGGTCTTTGGTATAAATAAAGTATATCTCATCTTTCTTATCTCATCTTATCAAAAGTTTTCCAGAATAAATAACCACTAATAATTTCTCATACATATAACTAAATAAAGGAACGTTATCACAAGACAGCATAGTGTCACTAAATCCTACACACTGCAATTTTAAAAGCCAGCAACATGAGCCGAAGACCTGGCTGCCTCTCCTGATGGTGAGTCCATTTCTGACAATTTAATGCATTTTTGCAAGATTCAGGCTTAAAATCCAATTTTTTCCGAACGTGTTTATTTCCCATTTCTTACGAGTTTTGGGGAAAATAAAACCCGTGTAGGATTTAGGAACAATAAAATGTGTGGAATAGTTTGAAGTTATAATTGTACCTGTAGAGTTAAGTCCTCAGTGTGTGATGACGTCATCACACACTGAGGACACATCAGCTGATTATCATCCAGCTACGGCGGAGGGGTTTGTCCTACAAAGGGTCCCATTCTAAACTGTGGAGGGGCAAAATGCAAAGAAGCCCACCCATCAATCACAAGGATTCAATGAAAAAAGTTTCACCGCATTTTATGACTACATGAAACATGTCAATTTGTGGTGTTCTTTTTGTTTCCATGGCAACGTGATAATTGTCGCTGAGGAAGGGGTGTTGTTTTTGTCCGAAGCATATCTCTCAAACTGTACGAGTGAGCCTTTTGATATTTTCAGTTATATACTCATTTTATTTTGTGTGTTTTCCATGGAAACCTTTTGTTTTGGATGACTGTTCATCTCGTCCAGAGCAGCAAACTGTTCCAGCTTCACCAAACTTGAAACACATTAACCAGCTGGACATTTTATTATTTTGAACTTATTTTTTGTGTTGTTTCCATTGATTCCGGATTTTTCAGGTAATTTTGAGGAGTGGTTATTATAAGAGCGTTTCTCATATATTCTGCATCCTGTCTTCAACAAAGTTTCCACATATCGACGGTGAGAAGTAGTTGGTTTTTCATATCAATAGCTTTTCTTTTTCTTTTTAGGTTTTTATTGGAAAGAAGATTTTAAAGACGACTCTGAGGGTTGGCTATCTTCTATACTTTAGACTGACCTGAGAAAAATACCTTTTTTTTGTTGTTGTTGATGTTTAGTTAGCGGGGCAACTCCAGATGATATTATTATTCATTAATTGTTGGAATTGGGAATAAAATCTGAGTCTGATATGGAGGTTAAAATAACAGAAGAGTGTTCTTATATTTTAATTATTTGCAAATGTTTGTTTCCACTGTGAAAACAGTCATGTGAGCTCAGTGTGATTTAAACCATGTGGAGAACCCTCTTTTTCTCTGAGGAATGTTTAGGAGTCATTTTAAAAGAAATATCAACCGACTCCTTGGAGCTTCCTGAGTTTCAGGGATTCAACTTCGCAGACAGCTGCTGCCTTGTCCCGTGTGTCTCTTTAAATAGATTATTTACAATATTCATAACTAGGCTTTTTGTGTGGACTTTCAGCTGGACATAAGAACCTTTTTTCATGTTTGTTTACAAAACAGACCTCTTCATCTCCAAGGAGCGGGTCCATATGGAGGTCGCCATGTTGGTCCAGACATGTTGAGAGGGAATTCATGTTTTAAGTTGTTATAGTGTTTCCACAAATGGAAGAACAGACTCGTCATTTTGAACAAGAAAAATCAGCGAGCGCCAATCTTCTTCATCAAAGCAAACATGGAGACTCATGAAATATTAAGCTGTAAAAACGTCTAGCACCTCTGAGGACTGAACTGGGCTAGGATCTGCTAGTGCCCTTCTTACCAGCAACCGAGGGAGAGAAACACCCTTAAATTTAAGAATCCACCAGGCAGCAGTCCACCGAAGTGAAGGATTTAAACCCAACCTAGATATGAGGGACATGAACCAACCCTCCACATAACAATTCAAACCACCACCTAAAATAAAGGATTCTATCCAATCAATCAAAGTGAGGGACTCAAACCCACTCTTGAAGTACAGGACTGAGAAACAATCAGGCAGCAACCCCTTGAAATGAAAGATTCCAACCAATTACTTTAAATGATGGACTTAAGTCCTGATGCCCACCGGCCTGTAGCCCCTGCTAGAACAGGATTTGAACTCACTCCTCAAATAGACCCTGAATTAAGGAACTCAAGCCTCCTCCTCCGCCCTCAAGAAATGAGGGACTGGAACCCACGGCGCCTCTTCTGCTCGTTGTTCACCTGTAGGGCGCGCGCCGGCGCTAGGACCCAGGGTGCGCGATTCTCCTCTCCAGCTGCTGCAGACCGAAAACGGGCTCTAAGCGGAGATCGCGAGGACGAGTCGGATTCATACTGGATCCGTTCTGCTCCGAGACCACATCCCCGGCCCCACACTGTCCCCCCGGTGCAGTCGACGGTAGCTTGTTGCGCTGCGGAGCAGCTTCGGCGTGGAGAGTCTGGGAGCGCTGAGGTAAGACGCCACCGGAGCAACGACACTAATAACAAAGGCGTTCCGGGCGAGCAGGGGGCATTAGAGGGGGGGCATTGCACAACCTTATTGAGGGCGAGGAGAACTCCACCAAACTTTGACCTGGATTTCCGCGGGCTGTAGCTGTGATGCCTCCGGTTTAACGTCGGATCGTGCACGGTGAAGTTGTGCGTCGAGCTGCCGTGACTTGTCCGTGCGTGTCGTTCGGTGGCTGTGGATGCAGCAGTCGGTCCCTAACTAGAGGAAGTGATCCGTTTAAATTGGGACGGATGTGTAGGACCAGCTGTCCGGTTCATCGGGCCATCCTTCAGCGTGGATCGTCTGCCATCATCCCCCCTCTTCACCCACCCTCAGCCCCGGTTTAACGCCGAATAAGTCGTTATTTATACAAGATGGAAGAATGAGGTTTGGTCGGTCAGCTCTCGCCCCCCCCCCCCGGCGTCACGTTCAGGTGAACTTAGACGGGACATCCTCGTCCGGTAGAGCATGGCGGCCTGGATCGGGTCGGTAATCTGCGACAGATGAGCACTTTGAGTCAGGCCTTAGAAATAAACCGGAGGGATTTATTCCCGCACACAAACCAAGTTCCGTGCCTTAAACTGCGAGCTGGTGGAGCACTACCGTGATAGCTCCGGCCGTGGAGGTCTGCCCCCCCCCGGCTCATACACGGATTCCCATCTGTCTGCCTCAATTCAGCCGTTACCGACAGATTGGAGAACGGTATAGTGGAACTCTCCAACCGACAAAGGGGGCAGCCAGAGCCCCGTGATCGGTCGCCACTGCGCCGCCTGCACGCGGACACCGTCCGTCAACTAACTCGGTGGGTTCAAACGACTCTTAGTGACTCAGAGTGACACTAGAAGTGGATAACCGTCCCAACGGGGAACAGCAGGCCCCTGCCGGGTCCAGGTAAATCGGGGCCCAATTAGGCAGGGGTGACCTGAGGTGGTAACGTCACAGGGGAGAATAAAGTAATCAGACACTTTGCTGGAGTAAAAGTACTGATGCCAAAGAATAAAAAATACTCCTGCATTCAAATCTTTTCTCAAGTGAAAGTATTCGAGTATTATCAGCAAAAAGTAGCTTATCAGAGTAAATTCCTCCTGGTGCAGTGTTTATTATTATTATTATTTATTTGTTATTAATATTAATATTGTAATTATTATTATAAAGTTCATTCTAAAAGTATCTAGTTACTGAGATTGGGTTATTTCCTATGGAGACGATATGAAAAGTAACTACTTACTACAGCCGTCTGATAAATGTAGTCGAGTAGAAAGTATAATACTAGGAATAATGTAGCATAAAATGAAAAATCTCAATGAGAAGTTAAAATACCTCGGATTGGTACTTAATCAGATGTACAATGTTACTGCTGTAGTCTGGAGGAACAATGATCTCCATTATTATATATACATGTACAATAACTACAAACAATATTCACAAATCAAAGAAAAAAACAACAGTTTGTATATTTATGTGACTGAAAGGCTATGGCAAAATCAAAATGCTTATAAAGCCCCGCCTTTCTACGTGTTTGTGTAAGCTACCCTATAAACAAATACAAATTATTCAGACTTGTTTCCTTAAAAAAAGTTTGACGGAATATTCTCTTGAAAATCAAAAGGGAATTATACGTTTTTAAATTGATATTAGAATTATTCCAAAGTTTCAGGCCATCAACAGAAATTCACAAATTCCTTTTTGTACATCAAACTTATTAATACCTCTCAAATCATATTTGCTGTACCGTATTGTAAAATACTTTGCATAGTCGGGGAGTGAGTTTCCCTTGTTCGAAAGTTTATGAAGCCAATTGCTGACTTATCATTTATTGAAAATAATAATAATAAAAACAATATTATTCTTTAATTATTCTAATAATAAAAAAAATCCTTTTTTTTCTTCTTTTTTTTAGTGTTTCAACAGAGCAGCTTAAATAATACTACCAACACTGTATTAAAGGAAGGAAAAATTAAAGCTTTGTGTAAATGTATGTATTTTTTAGATACATTTAAAAAATATATATAAACAGGAAGTTAAAGAGTTGAAGTAAAATCTGTGACTTCTCTAGGATAAACGTTTTAAACTCCGCTCTTAAACGCATCAGTTACTGTCTCGATGTTAACGTGAAAAACACAGTTATTGTACAAATGCTGCTGATGATGTCACAATTTCAGACTAAAATCCCACTTAAACCCAGCAACAACAAAAGCAATGTTAGTTGTTGTTTTAATTGTAGTAATTGCTTGTTTGTTTATTTGATAGAACCGGTTACATTACTTAAGTTAATGTACGTAGTTAATGTCGAGTTATTAGAAAGAAAACTGCGGTATTCTGTAGGCCAAGTACCCCTCCAATCATTAATAATAATAAATAATAACAACAATAATGATAATAAGAATTTTATTCATAAAGCATTTTTCAATTCCGTATTACAAAGTTTGTCACCAGGGCAGCAAAATGAAGCGATCAATAATGTGAATTTAAAAATAATTTAAAAAAAATTGACATCAGAAACCGAATCTGCTCAGCTGTTATGATACCAGCCCATCGCAGAGTGATACAAAAACAACCCCTGACTAACCCTAACCCCTGACCTTCACAGAGTTCTTGCTCCTAATCATCAGCGTCTTTAAAGTTTTCCAGCGGTTCTTCATTTGTTCACAGTGGGGTCCAGCACGGCCCCTGACGGTTTTTCTTGGATGTTTTGTAGAGTTCATTACTCCTGACTTTCGTTTTCTTTCTTTAAGAGTTTGTATTAAAAACAAACCCACCGGGCACACACTCACCAGGAACTATTCCAATACACCGTTTACATGCAGCGCTGTCTTTCTGATTTGGCCTTTCTTCTGATCTCATTCAGAATAATGGGTCCATGTGAAACCTCTACATGGTCACTTTTGTTTTTTACTGTTAGGGATAAACAGTAACAACACACACAAACTTGCCTTTTGCCAAAAAACAGCTAACCCATAGAGGTCTGGACTCCAGTAGACCTCTGGAAGTGTGCTGCGGTCAGCCATTTCATTATAACCACCAGGGGGGCCTTGACTCCAGCAGACCTCTGATGTGGTGCTGGGATAACTGGTACCAAGGTGTCAGCAAGAGATCCTTTAAGTCCAGGAGGTTGTGAGGTGGATTCCATGGATCAGACTTATTGGTCAAGAACATCCTACAAATTCTGGATTGGACTGAGATATGGAGAATCTGGAGGTCAATGAAACACCTTGAACCAGTTCTGCATCCTGGCACCATCACTGTGTGTTTTCATACCGATCTATCAGAACCAGGAAGATCTTCTTCAGCAGTTTGTGATCTATAAGATCTTTTGTGGGGTCAGACAACACAGATTTGCACTCCCCACGACCATCAATTGCCCTGGTGGTACGTCCTTTGATAACTTTGGTAGGTTCTAACCATCGCAGACCAGGAACACCCAAAAAGACCTGCAGTTCTGGAGTTGTTCTCGCACAGTCCTCTAACCATCACAATCTGGTCCGTTTCAAAGTCTCTCAGATCATCAAGCTGGTCAATTTTTCCTGCTTCCAACATCAACTTCAGGACAAACTGTTCACATATTGGCTGATAGATCCCACCCACAGCATATATCCCGCCCACTGATGGGTTACCATGATGACCAGGTAACAATTCCCCTCACTGACAGGTAACCACTGTGACCAGGTAATATATTCCACCCACTGACAGGTAACCATGGTAACCAGTTAATATATCCCACCCACTGACAGGCATAGTAACCAGGTAATAAATGGTGTTCTGACGTCACCTGTTAGTGGTTAAAATGTTATGGCTGATTATGACTGATCATTTAATAAACTGTGATGTAATGAATGTAGGCGTGCTGCCAGTCGTCTCACAGTGAAGGTTCTTCTTAAATCAGGAATCCTCCATGAGACTAAAAGCATCTTCTCTGAGGGCATCCTCCTCGTTGAAATGGGCAGCAGCTCCGACCAATGAGGTCGTAGAAATACTAAAAACTAGAAAAAGCAGTCAGAGTGTGCATTCCTCCGCCAATGCTCGGCAGAACCCTAGTTAGACAGTTCAGTTACGATCATCAGAATCAAGTAGATTCTGATGAGAAAAGTTCGTGCAGATTCCTGCATTAATGCCTGAGTTATTGTCAGCCTCTCTCAGATTCAACTAACAATCTACTTTCATATCAAATCGTTTTGATTTTATACTTTTAGCTTCTGTGTTACCCTTGTTTTACTTTTATACCTTGGGGAAAACTCCAGAGTCTGAACCTTTTCACTATTACTTGAGTAAAGAAGTTGAATCAGTACTTTTTGTCGCAGTAACATTATTTGTACTCTGCAACAGCTGCCTCTGTGTATCCGATTACTTCACTCATCATATAGCAGACCTTTCTCTTCCTGAAGGGGTGTGAACCTCTGGAGCTCATATTGATTAAGGGTTCAGTGTGGTCGAGAATCCAGGCTTAAAATGAATCCTTTGGGATCGGAGGTCATCTCAGCATGAACCCGCACGCTTCAAAGAACTTGAACCTGAAAACTTTCTGATCAGTGTGAGGTCCCACAATGTGTAACTACACACCTGAATAGAGAGTATAGTATTTTTTATGTTTTTTAAAAGTGCAACTTTTACTCAAGTAAAGATGATGAGTATTCATCCTGCTCTGCCTATAAAACAGGCAGGTAGTGGATTCACCTTGTGACGTCACACAGACCGTCATATTTGAAAATTAAACTTTCTAAATAAACATTTAACATATATATTAAACGATCAGCAGCCCCCACCCAGCACCGAGTCCTGCTTCCTCGTGTCAATTCCCCTGCATTGGACTCGAACCTTTCCCCCTCCTTCATGAACCTCTGGACCATGTCCGTGGACCTGAAGCAATGCTCCCAACCCCCCGCCCCCGTGTGATGGTCCGACCCCGCTGTGGTTTAAAAATCACACCTCACCAGTTCACTAGTTCGTTACTCTGACCTGAGCACCGTTACTCTCTCCGTCCGCGATCCTCAGCCCCCCTCCGTTCCCCTTGTTGTGCTCGCAGTGCATGCCGGATCCTGCAGTCCTAAGCCCTCCGATGTTCCGACGCCTGATCCTGGGCGTGGATAACCGAGCACTACATCTCCCATGTTGGCCCCAAGCGTCCGTCTCCCTCCCTTCCTCCAGACCGGAGACAGGCGATACGAAACGGACTGTTTTCACGATTCCCCACTCTCCCCTCCTCCTCTTGTCTCCCTCCTCCTGTCTCCCTCCTCCCGTCCCCCTCCGGACTTTTTAGAACCGAAAAACATCGGTCAGCCGAGGAGCCGAAGGCTGGACACGGCCGCGTGTACGCGCCGTTCACGTGCATCCCGAGGAGTAGGTTCGTAACTGTTGGTGTCACTGGACATCTTTTATTTCCTCCGGTTATCAGCTCATGCAGGGACAGAAGGGAGGCACAGAGGACCAGAGCCGACCGGACACGAACAACCGTAGCATGTATTAGCGCGAGCCACCGGAGGGCTTACCGGGACTCTGCGCACACAACTGGGATCAAACCATGGAGTTAATTATATGTGACCCCTTCTCCTCCTTCAGCAGAGAGCCCATACTGTCTTAAGTTCGGCTCCTCGTCGGGGTTGAGGGGGGTGTTCCGTGTTTGATGAAAAAGTCCAAATATACTCAGTTCGCTAGTCCCTTAGGAGGGATGTGAACACACAACCTCCCGTCAGCGCTCCTGTCCGTGCAGCTTTCCCCTACAGTAGTCCTGAATAATGTTGTTATTATTGTGACACGCTCATTTGGGCTTGACTTTGTTTGGACCCCCGTGCTTGTGCACGTTGACTCATGCATCCGTTCACCGACTGACACCGGAGACCCAAAGTGATGAATACAGAGCCTACTGGCACTGAGGTGGGTCTGGAACCCTCCAGACTCCGCTAGAGACGCCCCCTTTATGTTTTCCTGGTTCAGTTCTGATGACAGACAGATGATAAATCTGAGTGGTTCTGATGATGTTGTGATACTGATGGTGGTGTGGCTCTGAAGGTTTAGTGGTTCTGATGATTTTGTGGATCTGATAGTGTTGTGGTTCTGATGGTGGTGTGATTCTGATGGTGTTATAGTTCTGATGGCATTGTGGTTCTGATGGTGGTGTGGTTCTGATGGAATTGTGGTTCTCACGAAGGTGTGGTTCTGATGGTGGCAAGGCTCTGATGTTGTAGTGGTTCTGATGTTAGTGTGGTTCTGATGGTGGTCTGGTTCTTTGCATGGTGTGGTTCTCATGGTGTTGTTGTTCTCATAGAATTGTGGTTCTCCCGGCGGTCTGGTTCTGATGATGTTGTGGTTCTGATGTCGGTGTGGTTCTGATGGTGATGTGCTTTGTCAGGATGATATGGTTCTGATAGTGGTGAGTTTCTCAAGATGGTGTGGTTCTGATGGTAGTAAGGTTCTTATGATGGTGTGGTTCTGATGATGGTGTGGTTCTGTGGCAATGTGGTTCTGAGGGTGTGGTGGTTCTGATGTAGGTGTGGTTCTAATTGTGTTTGTGCTTTCATGGTGTTGTGGATCTCACTTTAGTCTGGTTCTATTGGTGCTGCAGTTCTGTTGTTTCTTTGGTTCTGATGTTGTTGTGGTTCTGATGGCGATGTGGTTCTCATGGTGATGTTTTTCTGATAGTGCTGTGGCTCTGATGGTGCTCTGGTTCTGATGGGGGTGTCGTCCTCATAGTGTTGTGGTTTTGAGGATGGTGTGGTTCTCTGACAATAGCAATTGTATTGGGTCAGAGGAAGGTTCCGCTCTATATTGGTTCCAGTTCATCACAGGTCCGACTCGAGTAACCAGCTGGTAACAGAACCTTGAATGAACTACCTGTTGGGGCTGCACAGAGAAGCACTGGTGATACGTTCTGTCAAACTGATTGTCAGGACTTACATCTGTGGTTGCTGTAGAGTCATGTCATCACTGTAGAGTGATGTCATCACTGTAAAGTGACAATGCAAACTGTTTCCTTTACCGTAAATTGTTTTCACTGCTGTAAAGTTGTGTCGGTTCTGTAGATTGTCATTGTTGTTCTGTCTCTGCTGGAGGCACGTGTCTGCTGGGGGCTCCTCATGTTGCTGTGATTTAATCTCATTATTGTAGTGAGAATGATTTGATCTCTAGAACAGTCAACACTGGTGCTAATTCTGTAAAATTTATATAAATTCAGAAGAATTCAGCACTAGGTTTCTGCGAGACTCAGAGGAACCAGTACCATTTCTGCCTCCAAACTCAAGTCTTTTTCGTTGTCAATCAATTTTTGTTAGATAGAACAGGTTTATTCCCTCGTGAAGGGTTACACGGACGCCTGACCAGCACAAATCATCCAATGTTGCTCAAATTCAGTTCTTTGTGTGTTGTGCAGGAAATTTCTGGATTTGAAGGAAGAGTCTTGACCGGACCTGCTCAGCCAGCCCTGAGGCATGTTGTCTTAAAGAAACACTTATGCAGGTAATAGTTTATTATTGCTACGTTAGATGATCTTTTGTCTTACCAACACTGACTTCATGACCTTCTGTTCGTACTCAGGTGGATCCTACACTGATGAATGTCGGGGATGGAGCCACTGTGAGCAGAGGGATCAGTGCTCCAATTAAAGCCTCAGCTACTATGGTGGGAAACCCCCCCCAGACGCTCCCGTTGGAGTTCAGAGGAGATGTTACCCTCAGTCATCAAAACAAAACCACTCAAGGAACCGACTGCAGGGCAGCTAGAGCCTGCCCGGACTCTAGCAGCTACAACCACAGACCCGAACCTTCTCCACATCCCAACAATGCACACATTTCTGGCTCCGCCCCCACCGTCTCAGAGAAGAGAGCAGACAAGAGGCCAGAGGTCTCTAAAGTTACGACTGATGGTCCTGGGGTCTTCCCTCATCCTCAATGGATCAATGTCAAAAAAGGAAGCCAGGATGACTCTGTAAAGAAACCACATCCACAAAAGCAACCCGTGCAGAGTACTCCATCTGGGCTTCAGTGCTCCGCAGTTTTCCAACCAGCACCGCCTGTCACTTTCCTTCCTCCTAACAGTATCTCCTCTTCACTTTGTAAGATAACTCTTCCACCAGCACTGGGACAGATCGCAGCACTGAGAGAAGCAACAGCAGGTCAGTTCCAGAAAGACAGCCCACCACAGAGCTCGGCCGATGCAGTGACCCCTGTCCTGCGGACCTACCCCTATCCAACCTCTGTCGGCCGGATCCCAGCTGCAGAGAAAAAAGTAGGCACCACCACGTCCAAGCTGATATCCAACAATTCATCTCATAATAAGAAAAACCCCAAACCTGCAGGGGAGCATAAATCTCCAGCCTCAGAGGTCACCTCGCCAGCTATTGCCCTGCCGACGCAGCACCCGTCGTTGACCTCTGCAGCGCCCACCTGCTACACGCTGTCTCCCACGGCTGCCATTTGCCGTGGATCTGCTCTGGCCAGCATCCCCTGTCAGAACCGACTGCTGAACCACGTGGAGCAAAGCAACAGCGCAGACAAGGCAACAACAGGCTCTCTAAAAACCAAAGCTCCCTCTGCTTCAGAAGAGCTCGCAGTCTGCTCCGTGGAACCCAGAGACGTTCCTCTGGATTTATCCGCCAAATCAAAACGTCCAAAATGCGTAAACGACTCTCCGGTCACAACGACACAGCCTAACAACAATGATTCAAGTCAGAGAGATTTTCTGAAATCAAAGAGGTCTCACTCTGCCAATTATAACTCTGCTGGGCAGTACCCCATCTTACCCAACACCCACAGGAACGGATCTCATCAGACGCAGGTAACTGGATCGCATAACCATCAGCTTACAGAGAACAAACCAGCCTGGGGTAAAGGATCCTCACAAGATTCCATGAAAAACATCCCTGGAACTTATGTTGGTGTGGCCAGCCCCATACTGGCCTCAACTCTACGGAGCAAAGATGGAAATGGGACGTTTGCAGATGAATTTCAGAGTTTTGCAAAGCAGGAGTTCATATCTATAGTTGACCAAGGAGAGCAGCTGGCCTCCAGAGGGAAGACGCCGTCCAGTCTGATGAAGAGCAGCCAGCAGGCTCACAGTGTCAAGCTTGTGAAGAACAGCAGTCCAGTAGCAACTAAGACCTGTCCTTCTAAAGGAGCCTTAACAGCTGCGCTGTCCAGCTCTGCCAACGCTCAGATCCGACACAGATCTGGACCTGGCAAAGCCACCGTCCTCAGTCCAGCTTGGCAACACCAAGCCTTCTCTGTTAAGGGAAAAACCACACATGGGTCTCCAAAGGCCAAGGGCGCCCCTGTGAAGGACGGATCTAAGTTTCAGAGTTCTCATCACAGCCCATCCAAAGCTGATGTTGAAAAGAAGTGGGAGAGGATCAAGTCTCCTCTGTCGAACCTCGCCTCCATCGTGAAGCATCAAGCTCTCGAAACATCAGCTCTGACAGGAGAACCTGTTCCATCCGGAAAAGCAGATCCACTCACAGGAGGTCAAGACTCCCAATCCAAGCAGATGTCTACATTTAAATATTCACCATATTGGTCTGTGAAAAAATGGGCCGGCGTGCCACCTCCAGGGGATTCTACTCAAACTCTGAAGAGATATGAAAAGGTGACCGCCAGCGAGCCTCTGGAGATTAACTCTAAATCAAACACCTTACAGGCCTCCTCAAAGCCTCCTGGCCAGCCTCAGCTCCTCACCAGCAATCCATCAACCAACGGGAACAGGATGGAGAGCAAACTAGCTCAGGTGTTAGAGGGGGTGACGCCCAAGTCAGAAATTGGGGCATCAGACACTCTGATTGACCAATTCAAGGGTAAAGTTGGGTCTTTTCCCTCAGACCAGTGTGCAGGAGGAAGTGAGAAGAAAACTGACGGAACCAAAAGGAAGTCTCCGACCAAAGCCAAAGCCGCTGTCAAGCAGAAGAAGAGCAGCAGGAAGTCCTCAACGAGTTCTTCAAAGAAGGCTAAGGGAAGAAAGAATGAGGAGAACTCTCCAATCAAAGGGTCCAGCCTGAAGGTAAACCCTTTTTGTGGTCAGAATTAGACTCAGTAAGTTATTGTACATTATTTACTTTTATGTTTCCTCCGTCATGCTGTTTGGCCCCCAACTAGTTCATCATAGGAACTTCATTCTTACATCTTAACATTCAGCTCATTGAGGACATTCAGGCATCTGTTCCGATTTTTCTATATTTTTCATGATTTTCACCAATTTCTCACTCATTCATTCAGATGGAGAAAACCTTAAAAAATCGTCACATTGAAACCGATGTCCAAATCCTCAGATCAGTGTTAAACTCCTCTGATCCAAGTTAAAATCCTCAGATTAAAGTCGAAATCCTCTGATCAAAGTTAAAATCTTCTGATCCAAGTCAAAATCCTCTGATCAAGGTTAAAATCTTCTGATCAAAGTTAAAATCTTCTGATCAAAGTTAAAATCTTCAGATTAAAGTCGAAATCCTCTGTTCAAAGTTAAAATCTTCTGATCAAAGTTAAAATCTCCTGATCAAAGTTAAAATCTCCTGATCCAAGCTAAAATCCTCAGATCAAAGTTAAAATCTTCAGATTAAAGTCGAAATCCTCTGTTCAAAGTTAAAATCTTCTGATCAAAGTTAAAATCTCCTGATCAAAGTTAAAATCTCCTGATCCAAGCTAAAATCCTCAGATCAAAGTTAAAATCTTCAGATTAAAGTAGAAAACCTCTGTTCAAGGTTAAAATCTACAGATTAGAGTCAAAATTTTCTGATCAAAATTAAAATCTTCTGACCCAAATTAAAATCCTCAGATCAAAGTTAAAATCCTCAGATTAAATTTAAAAGACTGAGCTCAAAGTCAAAATCCGCAGATCCAAGTTAAAATCTTGTGATCCATTTACAATCTACTGATCAAAGTTAAAATCCTCTGTTCAAAGTCGAAAGCCTCTGTTCAAGGTTAAAATCTTCTGATCTATTTAAAATCTTCTGATCAAAGTTAAAATCTACTGATCAAAGTTGAAATCCTCAGATTAAAGTCGAAATCCTCTGTTCAAGGTTAAAATCCTCAGATTAAAGTCCCAATCCTCTGATCAAAGTTAAAATCCTCAGATTAAAGTCGAAATCCTCTGTTCAAGGTTAAAATCCTCAGATTAAAGTCCCAATCCTCTGATCAAAGTTAAAATCTTCTGACCCAACTTAAAATCCTCAGATCAAAGTTAAAATCTTCAGCTCTAAATCAAAATCCGCAGATCCAAGTTAAGATCTTTTGATTCATTTACAATCTTCTGATAAAGTTAAAATCTCCTGATTCATTTAAAATCTTCTGATAAATTTAAAATCTTCTGATCCAAGTCAAAATCCTCGGATCAAAGTTAAAATCTACTGATCAAAGTCAAAATCCTCAGATTAAAGTGAAAATGCTCTCATCAAAATTAAAATCTTCTGATTAAAGTTAAAATCTTCAGATTAAAGTCGAAATCCTCTGTTCAAGGTTAAAATCCTCAGATTAAAATCACAATCCTCTGATCAAAGTTAAAATCTTCTGACCCAAGTTAAAATTCTCAGATCAAAGTTAAAATCTTCAGTTTAACTCGAAATCCTCTGTTCAAGGTTAAAATCTTATGATCCAAGTTCAAATCCTTCGATCAAGGTTAAAATCCTCAGATCAAACTTTAAATCCTCAGATTAAAGTCAAAATCCTCTGATCAAAGATAAAATCCTCTGATCAAAGTTAAAATTCCTCTGATCAAAGCTAAAATGTTCTGATCAAAGTTAAAATCTTCATCTTAAATCGAAATCCTCTGATTAAGGTTAAGATCCTAAAATCAAAGTTAAATCCTTACATTAAATTTTAAAGACACAGCTCTAAGTGAAAATCCTCAGATTAAAGTCAAAATCCTCTGATCAAAATAAAAATCTGATCAAAGTTAAAATCTTCAGATTAAAGTCGAAATCCTCTATTTAAGGTTAAAATCCTCAGATTAAAGTCAAAATCCTCAGATTAAAGTCAAAATCCTCTGATCAAAGTTAAAATCTTCTGACCCAAGTTAAAATCCTCAGATTAAAGTCAAAATCCTCAGATTAAAGTCAAAATCCTCTGATCAAAATTAAAATCTTCTGATCAAAGTTAAAATCCTCTGTTTAAGATTAAAATCCTCAGATTAAAATCACAATCCTCTGATCAAAGTTAAAATCTTCTGACCCAAGTTAAAATCCTCAGATCAAAGTTAAAATCTTTAGTTTAAATTGAAATCCTCTGTTCAAGGTTAAAATCTTCTGATCCAAGTTCAAATCCTCTGATCAAGGTTAAAATCCTCAGATTAAATTTAAAAGACTCATCTTGAAGTCAAAATCCGCTGATCCAAGTTAAAATCTTTTGATCCATTTACAATCTTCTGATAAAGTTAAAATCTGCTGATTCAATTAAAATCTTCTGATAAATTTAAAATCTTCTGATCCAAGTCAAAATCCTCTGATCAAAGTTAAAATCTACTGATCAAAGTCAAAATCCTCAGATTAAAGTCAAAATCCTCTGATCAAAATTAAAATCTTCTGATCAAAGTTAAAATCCTCTGTTTAAGGTTAAAATCCTCATATTAAAATCACAATCCTCTGATCAAAGTTAAAATCTTCTGACCCAAGTTAAAATCCTCAGATCAAAGTTGAAATCTTCAGTTTAAGTCGAAATCCTTTGTTTAAGGTTGAAATCTTGTGATCCATGTCAAAATGTTCTGATCAAAGTCAAAATCCGCAGATCCAAGTTAAAATCTTTTGATCCATTTACAATCTTCTGATAAAGTTAAAATCTGCTGATTCAATTAAAATCTTCTGATAAATTAAAAATCTTCTGATCCAAGTCAAAATCCTCTGATCAAAGTTCAAATCTTCTGATGAATTTAAAATCCTTTGTTCAAAGTTAAAATCTTCTGATCAAAGTTAAAATCTTCTGATAAAAGTTAGGATCTTCTGATCCAAGTTCAAATCCTGTGATCAAGGTTAAAATCTTTTGATCCATTTACAATCTTCTGATGAAGTTAAAATCTTCTGATCCATTCAAAATATTCTGATGAATTTAAAATCCTGTGATCAAAGTTAAAATCTTCTGATCCAAGTTCAAATCCTGTGATCACGGTTAATATGCTCAGATCAAAGTTAAAATCCTCAGATTAAATTTAAAAGACTCAGCTCAGAGCAAAAAAACGCAGATCCAAGTTAAAATCTTTTGATCCATTTACAATCTTTTGATTAATTTAAAATCCTCTGATCAAAGTTAAAATCCTTTGCTCAAAGTTAAAATCTTCTAATCAGAGTTAAAAATCTTCAGATTAATGTCGAAATCCTCTGTTCAAGGTTAAAATCCTCAGATTAAAGTTACAATCCTCAGCTAAAAGTCAAAATCCGCAGATCCAAGTTAAAATCTTTTGATCCATTTACAATCTTCTGATCAAGGTTAAAATCTTCTGATCCATTTAAAATCCATTGGCATCAGCTCTTCACCCTCCAGCGTTCACATCCTCCAGTTCACGGCTGCAGTTTCGAGGTTTATCTTTGACAAATGTCCCTTTCTTAATAATAATCTACGCCTGGTGATTTGACTCATTGAGAGTCTGCTACGTTCAATCACTGAAAGCTTTGATCAATAGCCGCGCTCTCGCTGTGTTTCAGCTGAAAAAAAAATGTTCACCTGAGCAGCAGCAGCTGAGTCCATCAGCACAGAAGGTTCCTCCAACGAGCAAAGAGACTCCGGGAGAGAAGATCAGTCCCAGCCAGACGGAGATACCCGCCAACAACAAACCAGGTAATATCTGGATTTATGCTCCAATATCACAGAGACACATTTATGAGACCTGAAACCAAAGATCACCTTCAACTACATCAAGGCGCAGCAGCAGTATCTTCTAACAAACACCAGAAGACACGTCCACATCTACGGCCGAATGTCCCACTGACCATCAGGAGACTTATTTCTCGTAGTCTAGTATTCTTTTTATCCTTCAGCGTGATCCTAATACACCTTGGTACATGTCAGCTGTTTAGCCGCCTTCACTGGTTAGCAGTAATTTCTAAAACTGGCTTTAAAGACTAACTTGTCACTGCTAGAGCACTTGACGGCGTAGCTAGGGTCACTCAGCAATCTGGCGGCGGTTCCCACCTTTAGACGGAGCTCTCATGGCTGTTCAATTGTTTTTCATTTATACAATTAAAAAAATTGTTTAAGAAAAAATCCATCGTTGAAAGTCAAGCTGATGTCATCAGGTCCAGACAGCGGCAGTCACTTGTCAGAATGATATCTGAGGATGTGTCAGTGATTCGTCTGTGCGTATAGTAATGGTGTGAGTGTGATGTCATCAGGCCCAGACAGCGGCAATCCTCCTCAGAGTTCAGAGACTCCAGCGTCTCTCAGCAGCTCCACTCCGTACAGGAAGGAGTCTGACGCCGCAGAGAGCTACTTCCCCAGACTGAGGAGAGGACGACGGCGAACTGATGAGGCTCGACTCGACCTGTGGGGCTTTGCAACGCCTTCCCCTCCACCCCCACCTGTGCCTCCTCCTCCACCTGCATCCCAGCCATCTCCTCTGACTCCAGCCCGCCGTCCAAGAGGGAGGCCTCGCTCGACGTCACTGTTTGAGAAAGATGTTCAGGGGAAGTCAGCCAGCGCAGAGACGCCCACCAGTAAGAAACGGCGGCGATGTCGCAGCAGGAAGTATCAGAGTGAGGATTACATCACTGAGAAGGTGGAAGGTGGAGAACACCTGGACGAGTCAGACTCTGAGAGAAAGAGCAGTGGAACACCAGCAGGTAAGCAGAGAACGTCTAATATCAGGCCTCCAAACGATTTGAATCTCATTTCAGTCCCATCCTGGTCTGTGTAATTTTGGAAAAGAGTTTGTTCAGAGATGAACAAACTCCGATTCTTGGCTCATGTGCCCTGATACAACCGAAAGGGGATATAAATTAAAAAAGGACTTCGAACTTTCCTTTTTAGCAGAATCTATGACTTTTAATTAACGATACTGCTTCTTCCTCACATTTTTATATTATTATATGTTTTCAGTCATACTTTTATCTTCTTTTACGTTGTAGCACTTTGAAATTTGATCCAAATGTATTAATAATATAATATATTATATAATAATATAATTATTTTTTATTATTAAATAACTAGATTCCTCTAAAAGCCAGATTCCAATATGATCCAACCCAGGACCCTCAGGTTGAAGCAGTCAGTCTTTGGTTCTTCACCATCACAGAATCTGCTGCTTCTAAAGCCAAGGGTTGCCGTTGGGTCGTTGAATCATTCATCTGAAAGATTCCTACAGTCTATATATGAGAATAACAGAATCAGCTGGTAAAAGACGATTTAGCTCCACTTTGTTTTTAAGCTCTCTGATAAACTGAGTAACTGATTTTACTACTCCATCAACGTTTCATGAAGTAGTTTGATTATGTTTGAATAGACAAAATGTTTTAAACTGGGTAATAGAGGACATGAATACATAGATATCATAGACATACATATCAGTCAGATCGAGGCATCGAGATTTGATTGACAGGGAGAGAAGGTGCAAATTAAAACAAGGGAACCAATCAGAAAGGATGTTGTTAAAATTAATGCATACAGGAGCAGGTAGTTCTCTTAGCTTCTTCATATCACTCTGAAATAAACCGTTATTGTTGAGGAATGAAGGGATTACTGATTGATCATTTTTAAATTTCTCTCTTGTCATAAAAAGGAAAAACTTGCCTTTCTATATATAATTTTTGTATCTTTATATCAAAAGTAGATAAACAAAAAAAACTTTTTAATTTTTCAATATCCATTTCTGAAGTGAAAAACTTAAAACCAAAACATTCATTGAGCAATCATAGGCTCCAGTCCCGTCATGACCCTGCAAAGGCTAGACAATCATTTAAAAATGACTGGGGGGGGCTCAGAGGTGAGAAAAAGAAAAGCAGAACGGCTCAGGCACCACGGTCCATTGGGTCAGGAAGTACCGAGCTATCCTCTACATTATATCAGGCCCCAGACACGGCTTCAGAACAGATTCCAATCCAAGCTATCATTACAGATCCATTGATGGATCAGTGCCCCAGTACCACTGGCTCCAGTCCGGATCCTGCTCCACGGAGACCCTCGTTCACTCGCTCCGGGTCAGTCCGCTACAAGGAGAGCGAAGGGTCCCCGGAGCGCTCTGACAAGCCATCAGGGAAGAGGAAGTTCAAGAGTAAACACTTGAGCAGTCAAGGCGATCAGAAGGTAAGTCCTTCACCTCCGACCTGTACCACCAATATATGAGCTCAAAGCTCCCCCTGTGGTAAGATGTGACACTGCTTTACAAGGTCCTTCATCTGTATTTTAGGTGAAGACCAAACGCAGCAGCTTGGGGAAGCGCGGGGCCTCACTCCCTCTGGATGATGTTGTCCCTGATGTTAAGAGAACACCTAGTCCACCTCCCACTCCAAAAGTTCTGCCATCATCTCCGTCCACTAAGAGAGGCTCATCGGGAAGAAGCAGCGACTCAGAGTCTCCACCCAAACGGCCCGTTCCTCCAGAGGTTCGGCGGCTGATTGTCAATAAAAACGCTGGAGAGACGCTACTGCAGCGAGCTGCTCGCCTGGGCTATCAGGTAACGCCCACCCGTCCTCCTGTCCTCTGCTGACAGGAGTTAAACAGGATGTGAGTGTTTTGAGTTTGAGCGATGTCCTCTGCCCCTCCCTATGCCCCGCAGGACGTTGTTCAGTACTGTCTGGAGAAGGACATCAGAGAAGTGAATCGGCGGGACAATGCCGGCTACACAGCTCTCCACGAGGCTTCGTCTCGAGGCTGGACTCAGATCGTCCAGATGCTCCTGAAACACGGGGCCGACGTCAACTGCAGCGCTCAGGATGGAACACGGTGAGACAGGGTGATCGGTTCACTTAGCCTGATGGTGACCAGTACTTCAAGGTTAAACCCTAACAGCTGGAGAGCCTTTATGAACTTCAGAGGCATCACGTTCACGCTGCATTAATACTTAATATTTCTACAGATCTATTTCAACGATGTAAGAGTGGAACTTATTTATATTTGGTCACATTCACGTTCATATAGTCATCTCATGTCACTTCAATCATCATGTCACTTCAATAAACTCATATCGCGTCAATCATCTCATTTCACGTCAATCATCATGTCACTTCAATCATCTCATGTCACTTCAATCAACTCATATCACTTCAATCATCTTGTCACTTTGATTATGTCACTTCAATCATCTCATGTCACTTCAATCCACTCATATCACTTCAAACATGTCACTTTAATCATGTCACTTCAATCATCCCATGTCACTTCAATCAACTCATCAATTCAATCATGTCACTTCAATCATCTCATGTAAATTCAATCATCGCAAGTCACTTCAATCAACTCATATCACTTCAATAATGTAATTTCAATCATCTCACGTCAATTCAGTCATCTCATGTCACTTCAGACATCATGTCACTTCAGTCATCTTATGTCGCTTCAATCAACCCATACCATTTCAATAATCATGTAATTTCAATGTCACTTAAGTAATGTCACTTCAATCATTTCATATCAATTCAATCATCTAAAATCACTTCAATCATCATGTCACTTCAATCTTATCACTTCCATCATCTCATGTCACTTCAATAATCTTATGTCACTTCAATCATATCACTTCAATCATCTCATGTCACATCAATCATCATATCACTTCAATCATCATGTCACTTCAATCAACTCATGTGAATTCATTCATCTCATGTCACTTCAATAAATTCATATAACTTTAGCACCTTGAGATTTGATCCAAATGTAAAGTGCATTATAAATCGAATGTATTATTATTATTATTATCTCATGTCACTTCAATCAACTCATATCACTTCAATCCTGTCATTTCAATCAATTCACGTCACTTCAGTCTTCTCAAGTCACTTCAGTCATCATGTCACTTCAATCAACTCATATAACTTCAATCATCATGTCACTTCCATCATCTAATGTCGCTTCAATCAACATATATCACTTCAATCATCTCATGTTCATTCTGTTATCTCATGTCACTTCAGTCATCATGTCACTTCTCATGTCACTTCAATCCTATTATGTCGATTCATTCATCATGTTTCTTCAATCATCTAATGTCGCTTAAATCATCCCATGTCATTTCAATCATTTTGTATTCAGTCATCTCATGTAACTTAAGTAATGTCACTTCAATCATCTAAAATCACTTCAATCATCTAAAATCACTTAAATCATCTCATGTCAATTCAGTCATCATGCCCCTTCAACCATCTGTCACTTCAATCAACTCCTATCACTTCAATCATCATGTTACTTCAATCATCTCATGTCACTTCAATCATATCATGTCACTACAATAATCTTATGTCACTTCACTCATCATATCACTTCAATCAACTCATATCACTTCAATCATCATGTCACTTCATTCATCATGTCACTTCATTCATCTCATATCACTTCAGTTATCATGTAACTTCAATCAACTCATATCACTTCAATCATCTCATGTAAATTCAGTTATCTCATGTCACTTCAGTCATCATTTCCCTTCAACCATCTCATGTAAATTCAGTCATCTCATATCACTTCAGTTATCATTTCCCTTCAACCATCTGTCACTTCATTCAACTCGTTTCACTTCAATCATCATGTCACTTCAATCATATCATGTCAATTCAACCATCTCTTGTAGATTCAACCATCTCATGTCACTTCAGTCCTATCACTCCAATCATCTCATGTAACTTCAATCATCCCCAATCACTTCAATCATCTCATGTCAACACAGTCATCTCATGTCACTTCAGTCATCATATCACTCCAATCACTTCATGTCACTTCAGTCATCTCATGTCAATTCAACCATCTGTCACTTCAATCAACTCATATAACTTCAATCATCATGTCACTTCCATCATCTAATGTCGCTTCAATCAACCCATATCACTCCAATCATGTCACTCCAATCACTTCATGTCACTTCAGTCATCTCATGTCAATTCAACCATCTGTCACTTCAATCAACTCATATAACTTCAATCATCATGTCACTTCCATCATCTAATGTCGCTTCAATCAACCCATATCACTCCAATCATGTCACTCCAATCACTTCATGTCACTTCAGTCATCTCATGTCAATTCAACCATCTGTCACTTCAATCAACTCATATAACTTCAATCATCATGTCACTTCCATCATCTAATGTCGCTTCAATCAACCCATATCACTCCAATCATGTCACTCCAATCACTTCATGTCACTTCAGTCATCTCATGTCAATTCAGTCAATTCAGTCATCTCATGTCAATTCAGTCATCTCATGTCAATTCAGTCATCTCATGTCAATTCAGTCATCTCATGTCAATTCAACCATCTGTCCCTTCAATCAACTCATATCACTTCAATCATCATGTCGCTTCAATCATCTATTGTCTTTTCAATCATCTCAAATCACTTCAATCATCTCATGTAAATTCAGTCATCTCATGTCACTTCAACCATCTGTCACTTCAATCAACTCGTATCACTTCAACCATCTGTCACTTCAATCAACTCGTATCACTTCAATCATCATGTCACTTCAATCATCTCATGTCACCTAAGTCAACTCATGGCACTTCAATCATCTCATGTCAATTCAACCATCTCTTGTAACTTCAATCACCATGTCACTTCAATTATATCACTTCAATCATCTCATGTCACATCAATTATCATATCACTTCATTCATCATGTCGGTTTGATCGTGTCACTTCTATCATCTGATATCACTTCAATCACGTCACTACGATCATCCCATATCACTTCAATCATCTCATGTCACTTCGATCAACTCATTTCACTTCACTCATAATACTTCAATCATCTCATGTGAATTCATTCATCTTATGTCACTTCAGTTATCATATAACTTTAATCATCTCATGTCACTTTAATCAACTCATCACTTCAACCATCTAATGTCGGATCAGTCAACTCATATCACTTCAATCATGTCATGTGAATTCCGTCATGTCATGTCACTTCAATCATGTCATCCGAATTCAGTCATGTCATGTCCCTTCAATCATCTCATGTTAATTCAGTCATCTCATGTCACTTCAGTCATCATGTCACTTCAACCGTCTCTTGTCATTTCAACCATCTAATGTCACTTCAACCAACTCATATCAATTCAATCATCATGTCACTCCAATAATGTCACTTCAGTCATCTCATGTCACTTCAGTCAACTCATGTCACTCCAATAATGTCACTTCAGTCATCTCATCTCACTTCAGTCAACTCATGTCAATTCAACCATCTCATGTCAATTCAACCATCTCATGTCAATTCAACCATCTCATGACACTTCAATAATATGACTTCTATCAACTCATATCACTTCAATCATCTCAAGTCAAATCAATCCCCATGTCAATTCAATCAGCATTTCACTTCAATCATATCACTTCAATCAACTCAAATCACTTCAATAATCTAATGTCACTTCAGTCATCCCATGTCACTTCAATCAACTCATCAATTCAGTTATCTCATGTAAAATAAGTCATATTATGTCACTTCAGTCATCCCATTTGACTTCACTCATCATGCCAGTTCAATCATGTCACTTCAATCATCTCATGTCACATCAATCATCATGTCACTTCAATCATCTCATGTCACATCATCATCATGTCACCTCAATCATCTCATGTCACTTCAATCATCTCATGTCACATCAATCATCATGTCACTTCAATCATCATGTCACTTCAATCATCTCATGTCACATCAATCATCATGTCACTTCAATCATCTCATGTCACATCAATCATCATGTCACTTCAATCATCTCATGTCACATCAATCATCATGTCACTTCAATCATCATGTCACTTCAATCATCTCATGTCACATCAATCATCATGTCACATCAATCATCATGTCACTTCAATCATCTCATGTCACATCAATCATCATGTCACTTCAATCATCTCATGTCACATCAATCATCATGTCACTTCAATCATCTCATGTCACTTCGATCATCTCAGGTAGATGCACCCATCTCACTCATGTAAGAAAGTGATGTTCCTACCTGCTCAGGTAGAGCAGCAGGAAGTGTTTCTCCTAACTGCACAAACACATCACACATGCTATGTGACAAGGTGAGCTTTGTCTTCAGGAAGGGTCGAGGCCGCAAGATATTCGGCATTTTAGCATCAGATGCCAGACCAAACTGGATTAATCAGAAACAACCACAACATCCATGACCGAGATTCATATGTGTAGCTGAAGCTTATGTCTTGCTTCGGATGTTAAGAGGTGTGGACTGGTGGAGTGGTGGAGTTTTAGGGATTAAAGGTTTGGTTCCAGTGAGCCAATTTAAAAATTCAGGTACTGTTATTTCTCAGGTACGTCATGTTTGAGTTGGACTTCTTGCCCTCGTGAAGCAGAGCAATCAGATCTTTAAGGTCTGCAGGGTTCTCATCTCTTCCAGGAATATTTCATGGCTTAACATCAGATTTAATATAAGGAATTCATTTTCCAAGTGATTGACGCTTCCTGTTAGACTGACTCAGGAGGAGTAAGAGGAAAGATGGAGTTGAATTGGGTTAGTTTTTAAGAGGTTCTTTTGGAGCCTGTTTACCCCTAAATAATCTGATGGCTCCGTTTTCACCTTTTCCGTCTGACGGATCTCCAGATAGGAAATGTTTGCATACAGTCTAAAGTTGTCCAAACCCCTGACCGGATTTCATTTTATTCTGTCTTTAGACCACTTCATGATGCAGTGGCGAGCGATAACCTTCCAATCGTCTGGCTGCTTCTGAACCACGGCGCCGACCCGACTCTGGCCACCTACTCTGGACACACACCGGTGATGCTGGCCCACAGCACCAGCATGAAGTCCTTCCTCACAGGTACCTCTGCCAGCCACTCCCTCCACCTGAGGGACTGGAATGTCTTCAAGACACGAAAACTCATCTTCCCACAACAACTGTCCCTCAACACATCATGTCATCAACGGATGATTGTCTGTGGGGTTTAATATTTAACTTTATATTTTGGCGGAGAAGATGATGGTCCACAGTACAGAGACCATTCACAGTTATGCTGTGCCATCATCCAACCATCCATCCACCCATCCATCTATCTATCCATCCACCCATCCTCCCATCCATCCTCCCATCTATCTATCTACATCTATCTATCTACATCTATCTATCTATCCATCTATCCATCCATCTATCTATCTACATCTATCTATCTACATCTATCTATCTACATCCATCCACCCATCCATCCATCCACCCATCTATCTATCTACATCTATCTATCTATCCATCCATCCACCCATCCACCCATCCATCTTCTGCCTCTTATATAGGAAAGGTCAAGGTAGCAAAAGGCTAAAAAGGGTATTCCAGACGTCCCTCTCCCTAGTAAACCTCTCCAGCTCGTCCTGGAAGCTCCTGAGGTATTCCAGACCAAATAAGATATTTAGGACGCTTTCAAGCCTGATAGTCAGTGGGGTCATTTGGTCTGGTTTGCTTTCAAACTTCACTTTGTCAGATGATCAAAGGAAGCCGATGGAGTAGGAACCGAAGTCCGTCCCCTTTCGCCGGCTTATGCCCTATTTGCATTGGACTAGTATTACCTGGGGACCTGATGTAATTTGGGAGGAGGTCTGTGATATTAATCCCGTGTGAATGCGTCATGCCTGGTATCTCAGTGATTTGGGGCCAGAATTCATATTTATTTTTTCCTCTGATGTCTGCCACTTTCCCGATCGAGTTATGACAGCTGCAATATCAGCACTATATGGATATAGTGAACTACAGTTTTGAACTGGTGTTAGAGAAATGTCAATGATCAATTGGTGCAGCACGCTGCGTTCTTCAGGAACACACTGCACCCACCGCAGAGGCAGGTACGGGAGCCACTGAAGGGTTGGGTACCCGGGGTGCGCTTCAGATACTAGGGAAAGGACCATCACAAGCTTCGCCGGGGGGGTTCAGGGTTCCAGCAACTGGGATTGTGTCTGATCTCCACCCACCTGCCTGTCTGTCCAACATCCAGAACCCCTGCCTGCATGCAAAAACGACCAAAAGCATATTTATGTCCCACGATGCACTGGTGCTTTGTTGCACTTCATACCTTTGGTTTATAACTTGGTCCGCTTTGCTTTCACTCCACAAACAAACTGCACCAAGGTTCACTTGGAAGCGAACAGAGACCCCGTTTCTAAGCGTAGCAGAGTTTGTTTGTTTGGTTCGGATCATAGTTAGAATGAGCCTTCACACCAACCCAAATGGACCGAATATCAGAGGAAACAAACCCTGGTCCAGAGAGCTCTGGTCTTCCTTGGGTCTCCTCCCAGTGGGATGTGCATCAGAAACCTCCAGAGGGAGTCAACCTGGAGGCCTTATGCTCATGAACTCAACTGGCTCCTTCAGATGTTAATGAGCAGCAGATCCTCTCTGAGCCCCCTCCAGTTGTATGAGCTCCTCACTCTAATTCTCCAGTCCAGCTGGGGAGTTCAGCCCCCCATATGATGGAAGCTCATTTCAGCCATGATCAAACTGTGGTGTAAGAGGCGAGGAGGTAGCTGCTGAACTAACAACTGCTGGGTTCCTTATGGCAGCTTCTGATCTGTGGTCAGGTAGAACGTATATGAGCTGATGAGTGGAATCACTCATGACCTGATGATCACACATAAGAGGAATCTGCTGAGACACGATGGCCTTCAGTGGCAGGAACATCCAATAATACTACAGTATATTTTTATGATGTTAGATCTGAAGTCATGTTAGATCAGATGTTATGATCTGATGTCATGTTCACTCGGAACCATCTGAAACTAGACTTTACTAAAACTCAACTTTATTCTCTGGTTTTATTTATCAACAAGGTGAGAACTCCCCGACAGCCAGACATCACAGCAACACTGTGAGATGTTTCTCCTGACAGGACAGGATGTTCAGGACCAGCATTTGCTGCACATGATGTTTCAGATCACTCTTTTATTCTCTTGGCAGAATATTTCACCGACCTGGACGGCCATAAGGAGCAGGATTCCAGTCTGCACTGGGAATTCTACAGCAGCTCCCTGTTTGGTAAGAAACATGCTGATTCTCTTCACAGCCATCTGTTCTTCAAGGTTCTAAAGCCAGAGCTGCCTGAGAACTTGGGCATCATTTCAACATTGCTTTAATGGAAACAAAAGTTTATCATATTTATTGAGAAGATTTCTTCTCAGGCTGCAGCAGAATGGAAGGAGCTCCACTCGGAACCAAAACAAGATTAGAGGAACCCAGACCGTTATCAGCTCTCCAAAGTTTAGTTTCTGTACTTTCACTTAAAGGAGATGTTTTTATTCTGATCAATAAATTACTTTATTTATGAGCTCTGAACATGGAATCTGACGTTCCTTCATATCCAGTTATCTTTTCACTAATCGGGGGGAAAACGGGTCTAAAATGTATTTATTGTTTTCCAAAGCTGATCAGAACGAACTGAAGTAGACCTTAAATGCCTCACTTTCATTTTTATCTGCTTGTTTTGGGATTTCTTTTTTACATAGTTTTCATCAGCTTTTTTTTCCATTAATGTCAAAGTCGTTCTTGCAGTAAGTCAGTATATTTCAGATCATGAAAATCTAGACAGTCGGGTCGAGGCCACGCAACCGGTGATTAATATGAGGTCATGTTCCTTACCTTCAATCTGTGACATCAGAAGGTTTGTCTTCCTTCTCCTGTTGCTGGTGTCTCCTTCCTCTGTCATCCAAGAGGCAGAGTTGGTGTTTGCAGAAGCTCCACTAGGTGGCAGTCAAGCCCTGCCTTCAGATATCTGCTGACCTCCATGAACTCTCCCCTCCACAGAGACGAACCAGGAGCCGTGCTGGGACTTCCTGCTGTCGGAGCAGAATCAGGATCTGGAGGAGAACGGAGCGAAGGCCGAACCGGACCCGGACAAAGACTGCCTTCTGTTTGAGCTCTCCTCAGAGCCCCTCCTACCATGCTACCACATCCAAGTGTCGCTCACTCAGGGGTGAGTTCACTGAAACAGAAGCCATTCCTCTGCTGGAAGCACTTCCGTTCGATTTCTGGAAATATATATATATATATATATATATATAAAAAACAAGCATAAAGAAAGTGGAAAATAATGTGTGAACAGCAAAACTATAGAGAGATGTGAGAAGATTATGATGGATAGATGGAGATAGAGAGAGATCTTTATTCATCTCTCCAGGAGTTCAAATGTTGCTACTAAAGAAAGTGAAAACTAAATTAAACTTAAACGCACACACACATACTCGCACACCCATATACACACGCACGCTGACACATACACACACCCTCTCACACACATAATATATATTCATCATATGATATGGGTTATAATGCGGTCACTTCTTTTTTGACATCTTGTCCTCCAGCTTCTGTAACTGGTTCCTCCTGACGGACGTCCTCAAGCGCCTGAAGATGTCAGCCAGGATCTTCCGGGCGCGGTACCCCCAACTTGAGGTGGTGAGCCTGATGTGTACTGAGCTTTGGAGTCAGGTGTCCGTCAGCCAAGTGAGCTCTGCTCTGGCTACACCCCACAGAGACAAGAAGAAGAAGATAGAGGAGGAGGAGGAGGAGGAAGGAGGGCTGGTGGATCTGGTTCGGTGTGTACCGGAGCTCCAGAGACTCCTGGGCTCCTCTATTCACTTCCTGCAGGACGACGAGGAGGAGGAGGAGGAAGAGGAGGAGTCGGGGAAACGGACCAGTAGCCTTCGTCTATTCTAGCGGGGGATTCCACCTTTAATCTTTGACCTCAGAGAGACCGTGAAGAACTGAAGCCGGGTTCAGGTTTTGAACTTTAGGAATATTTGAATAAGAGAGGACCACGGATCCAAAGTTTTTTATTGTGAACCTCCATCAGGTGTTTCTCCTGGCAAGCAACGGATATAATTTGAGTTTGATACATTGGGAGGAGATTCTTGCCAGCCTGAGGAGCATGGAGGGGTTTAAAATGGATCCTCTGTCTGCCTGGGAGGCGTGGAGAGATGAGAACAAGGCACATAACCTGGAGCGGTAGTGGCCCCACCCACTGATGATGGAAGGACTTCTTAGTTTCTTAACAGACCTGGACAGACGGTGGCGCTCTACCCCCCCCTCCTACAGAATCCTGTGGAACAGTAGCACCATCTCTGAAGTCCCGTTTCTTCCGGTCCTGACATCCCAGACTGCTTTGTGATTTATTTCCAGTCTGTTGTTGCATAATTTAATATCCATTAATATATTTGACCTTTGACCTCCTGTAAGTCCGACAGACCGTCTATGAAATTACTTTGTACATTTGGTGCTTGGTTCTGAACCCCCCTCCCCACTGAAGCAGTATTCCCCAGCAGAAGTACAGTTTTATTGTACTGGTGCTACGACCGATTTGTGTTGACAATCAATGACGTCACAAACAAATAAAAGATATTTAAGAAGAAGAGACTGAAGGTGTAAACAAAAAAACAAACAAACAACATCCAGCATTCTTTTATAAAAAAAAATAGCTAGAATAAAGCATGATCATCCATCTTAGTTCTTATCTGTTTGTTACCTTTCAGGTCATGGATACGCCGTCCCCCTTCACATAATGAATTAAAGCTGTGAGTAGCCTTACCCGGGCACCACTGGGCCCCTGATCACCTGTATGTAAGGACAAGTCTGACATTTTAATACTGTACGCACACTGGCAGGAAAGTTTTAGTTAAGGTCGTGGCTCCAAGCTTTGCCGCTCCTCACCGTTCAGACAGTTTGTCAAAACCTGAAGCGTTTATAACTTTTAATCCTGATGGTCTCAACATCAGACAACAAAGTTGAAATGGATCGGGTCAGAACTCTGGAAGTAGTCTGTTACAGTACGACAGCTGGACGCGGCAAAAACACACCGGAAAATCATACATTTGGACATTTGAAGGTGGTGTGAGTTTTGGTCATGAGACAGGAAGAACTCATTATACCATGAAGTGGATGTGGGTAAAGGCGGTGGCTGTGATGTCTACCTGAGGCACAGCTTTACAGTTACACCCAGGTATCTGCTGTATTGTCTGGTTCTGGTTCTTTGTCTGAGCCTCTTGGTGGAGTCATGGTCAGGTACGTAACCGACCCACAGGCTGACCTGTCTGGCTTCCAGGATGGGATGAATATGAGCCGTAATGTCTGTGAACAACTGTAGCGTCTTTAAATCCATTGTTTCTGGATCACAGCAGAACCTTTAACCTTTAAGAGTTAAAATCTATGTTTATATCATTCTCACCACTCTTCTTCATTTAACTTCCTGTACATTTCCTACATTTACTGTGAGCCTCTATTTATTTTTGTATCCACACATTTTATTTTCCAACACAAAATATTCACTCCGTGAGGAGAGGTTCTGCTCATGCCAGCAGGAGTCAACAGATAATTCAGTCGAATATGGTTCTGTGATCCGACATGGGAGTCGGGTTCAGAACTTCATTTGATTCAGACATGTTAAGTATTTCTACCCAGCAGGTGGTGCCGGTGAGACACACGGAACCAGCGGTTGGTCTGCTGGTGTCGGATGAGCCGATGAAGAACTGCTGGTGTCGGATGAGCCGATGAAGAACTGCTGGTGTCGGATGAGCCGATGAAGAACTGCTGGTGTCGTTACCTGTCTCGGCAGGAATGTGAACAGGCATCAGAGGCGTGTTGAGACGTCCGTCTGTTCTGCAGGGACATTCTAACGTTTCTAAACACAAAAACATGTTTACAACCTTCTGAGTCCAACGGTACCAAACATGAACCTAGGATAATGCAGACCTTTGCCTCAAGAAAGGGAACCATGGGAGCCATCAAACGGACCAGATCGACCACAGAACCACAAGCTCACATCTTCATGTGTTTAATATCTCGGTATATGATCATTTTATTCCTTAACCGTTTTTTTTAGGAGCGCAGAGTAGCGTTACAATATAGGTTAGCGGGAATGGAGATTAAAAAATATGTCAAGCGAACATCTCGGCTCCAGTTTTCAGCACTGTCTGTGACAGACCATCATATAACTTGAGCATGTGGGTCACAGTCTGACGCATTTGTCTAACAGTGGGATTGAAAGGAACCAGACGCCGCCCTCGTGGGGCCCAACGTCACGGATGGTCCGAACCACAGAGGTAACTAGAGTTCATCCGACAAAAACGAGTTCATCCTTTGGAGTGGAGGGCATCATCTCCCAGAAGTCACTGCTGTGGTTTAAGTATTTATTTAATAGAACATGGACTCAGAGTTCATGTTAGTTTATTTCAGTATTTCAAACTTTCTCCCGTAGGTTCAGGATGTTCACAGGAATCATGTTTCAGATCTTGCTTACTGCAAATCATGTTTTATTACATCATTCACGAAAGACCACCCCCTTCACCAAACCCCTCCATCCCCGGCCTTTGATTGGCCGCCTGATGTCAGGCTGTGGGGTTCTGATTGGACGGAAACGAGGGCAAGTCCGCTCAAGACCTATTGACAGACTGACATAGAAAGAGGAAGGGTTCTGCTGCTGGTTCTTCCCAGAGACATCGGTATACCATGTATTTACATGAGGGCTTCCTGACTCAGACCCGCCAGTTAAAATGAAAAAGAATGCTGATCTTAAACCATTCTAAAATGAACCAAAACTTGAACTTCACCCCCCCATTCTTTTCATTTCAGCTTAATTATCCTAATGTTCCCTGTCAAAAATGACCGATCCATTTTAGGTGATTATAAATACCAAAAAATACATATATCATCTCTTAATGTTGTGTTATATCTTTTTAAATCAAGTCCAAATTTGTGAACGTTGCAAGCTTTGAACTTCCATTTGGTATTTATGGCCCGTAGGCCTCAATGACCTCAGATCCGACAACTCTTCTTTTTTTTTTTAAGTTATTGTCTTAACTATAACAAATACTTAAATGAAACGTGTTCTCCAATTTATCAAAGAGTATATCATTTTATTGTTTAAAAAGCTAACTGTTTTGAAACCATTTAAATATTCGAAATAGAGGCACAAGATAACATATTTTTTGCTCCCGGTAAATACTGATCTGTATTATTTATTTAGTACAAACAACAGGAACCTAACAAATTTGGAGGAAGAACTGTCCCTGTCCTTAGTCATGAGTAAGGCAGGAGGAAACTCACGCTTGTTTCTTCTGATCTGACGCATTAATATGGTGAGTCACTATTGGAGCATCTCCTGACCCAGAGCATTTCTGTTGAAAAAAAATATTACATGTAAAATGGTGTCCTCGGAGCCCTCTTGTAATTTTTACAATCACCACTTTCCCTGGTTCTTCTCGGGAACAGTGTCAGCACGTTTCCCTGTATACAACTGTTGTTGTGAATTGGCGCTATATAATAAAAAAATGATTGATTGATATAGACCTGCATGTTCCAGGCATAACTCGTCCTCGCATGCCATGCTGCCCATATCTTTTTACCACACTTTGATGCTTTTCTTGGCACATTCTGTCTAAATGGGAAACATCCCCTAGAAGTGACAAGACGCTCATTGACAGTGATGTCGGGACCTGAGTTGTAAGTGAGTTGGAGGAGCTCCACCCACTTCTGCCAAACCTCCTTGATCCAGACCAACTTGTGGTGGTGACGGCGGCCTGCTCTTGTGCCTCGGTCATCGAAACGAACCACACAGTACAACACATGAAATTCATACTTTGACCTTGTATCTTGCAAAATAGGATGACCAGAATTTGCCTCTCATAGGCTAGATGTAGATTTGTCACTTGATCCACCCAAAATCAAAACACCCGCATAGGCTTGAATCTCAGTCCGGTCTACCTCCTTCCAGGCGTCTCCGTAAAGCCTTATCCCCTCCAGGTTTGTCATGTTCATGTATGTGATTTGGATTGACTCTGAGGAACAGTTGGAAACAGGACTTTATGTCATCCAACTGGGATATATGATACCTCGTTGGCCCTGGGGTCATCATGATGAGATTTTCGGATGAAGGCCGATCTCTCCTCTCAGGTGGGGACGAGATCCAGGACAAATTTTCATTTTTTTGACCGAAACATCCCAACAACCTCAGCTGGGTCCTCTTCCTCATCACTGGATTATTCTTCCTCATCTGGATCATACTCTGTCTCATCTTCAACCTCCAACACTTCCTCCTCTAAAGTCTCTTTGCTGTCAATTTCCTGGCTTTCCTCCTCCTTGTCTGTGTCTTGGTCAATGATGTGATACAGAGCCCCATAAGTATATCGCTTAGCCATCGTGCTACCACACAATTTATTGTGATAAAAGGCCTCAAAAATGCTTTATGTACCAGAACTATGAGAAAGTTGTACGTATTATTGTAACAATCTTGAGGTTTTTTTACATGTGGACTTCCAACAGGAGTGGTTCCCATGGGGTAAAAATTCTATTGGAGATAGGTTCCCCTAGGGGTTCCCATGGAACCCAAAAAGGGGGGCATAAGGTGTGTGTGTCTGTGTGTGTGTGTGCTTGTGTCTGCTCAAAGACACCTGCATGTTGGGGTGTGGGAAAGGAGTGTGGGAGTGTGCTTGAACTATTTTATACACTAATTGTAGTCTTACCCATTCTTTTCAACTGGCCGGTCATTTTTGACCGGGAACACAATGGGTGTATGTAAGTTCAATAAAACACACAAAATTTGATAAAAATTCTCAAAAATGTATTTTGTGTGAACAGATGCCATGTGTGAACAAAGTCATGGAACCTTATGGCAATCAGATGGAAGTAAGTGCATTATTTACCAAAATCTTGTAAATCGGTCATCTTTGACCCAAACATAATAGGAGGGTTAAACCAGTAGAGAATGAATAAAAACACCACCTGATCTTGAAACTGATCTTTCTGTCAAACTTTAATCGTCCTTTGCAATGTCTCATGCTGCGTTCTTCCCTTGCCTCTAAATGAGCTTTGGATTGAAGTTAGCACTGTTAAAGCCCAGCTTATGTAACAACTGGTTCTTGAAGGGGCGGGGCTTTCTCTGGTTCTCAGCTTGGACTCCTCTCAGCTGAGCAGAATCTTAAACTGGCCTGAATAAACCTTGTGACCATCTGCTTCCTCCTCTAAACATTTATCCATTTAGGCTGAACAGGATCTGGATACCCAGACCCTGACCCTCACCCTCTAGCCCTCCAACGTCTGCAGGGCTCTCTAGAACATGTTCCATAATTGGAGCATCTGATGTGACACAACATACTTGTTGGCTCCTTCTAGTTCACAAAGAGTCTGATGGGGTTTAATCCCATGTTTTCTCTGACTCAATGGTTATCAGCCCCCCCTTCCTCCTTGTTGCTGGATAGGTACGACCAGCAGATGATGACTCAGCATGTATGAGAGGATGGTCTGAGAAACTGAATGATTAAACTTTGGCTGGCTCTCACCTGGACGGTGTGAAGGTGTTTAGCAGGTGTCATTAACTTGTAAAAATCGTCTGCTAACCAACATTTCTCCTCCTCACTGGAAAAAACCACGTCATGAATGTTTCACTTTTTATTTTAAAATCATAAAAGTAGCTGGAGATGTTTTAAAAAAAAGAAAAAAACGGGGACACAGACGATGAAGGTGAATAAAGTGGTTAGATATAAAGTCAAGATGTGGTTGCATGACTAAACCGTTAACAACAGGTAGTTTGCTGTTAATATACTTATGTGGTACTTTTAAAGAGTAGTCTTTATATTGTTCATGATGTTATATGATGTATTTATGTCTGATCTACTGATAAAACTAACTAACCACCCTCACGCGTGTATGTGCGGGTGTGTGTGTGCATAATGGGTGTGTGGGAGTGGTAGGGGTGGGTGGTGATGTGTGTTTGTGTGTGGGGTGGGGGTTTGTACTAGGGACGCTCTGTGTCAAACTATAAGCTGCTCCAGCTGGGCGCCACCGTTGCTCTTACATAAATCTTTACGTTCCTGCCTGTGTTCTATATGGACTATGTGCATTCACACGTGTCACCATATAGCAATTAACAGAGAATGATGGACAAGTTTTTCCTCAATAAGAACTAATCTAATAAAATGTAACAGATCTTGTTTTTATTGTTCTGATTGAAAGCAAAATATTCTTCTCAACCTTAACAGAGAATCCAGTCGCAGGCCCTCCACCAATCACATAGAGCGGTAAGCAGGAAGTGGGAGGGACTTTTGTGTGGTTATTTTCAGTGGGATAGAGAACATGATGTTCCCGACTCCTTCAGGCTGACGGGACAAAAGAGCGGGGGCTGATTAAAGTCTCAGAGACCACATTTACCAACCTCAGCTACGATCTAAAATTCTATCTGTCCACCTCAGTTACAATCTAAAATTCTATCTGTCCACCTCAGTTACAATCTAAAATTCTATCTGTCCACCTCAGTTACAATCTAAAATTCTATCTGTCCACCTCAGTTACAATCTAAAATTCTATCTGTCCACCTCAGCTACGATCTAATATTCTGACCGAGGCTTTTTGGATTTACAAACAGCAGTTATTGATGGATTTTTTTAGTTTTAAAATATTGGAACCATTACTCATGAATAACACTGACTGTTTAACCAAAACCAGGAACATGAATGAAAAGGAAAACGACCAGACGGTAAATACTTGGATCTGATTTAATGATTATAAATAATAATAATAATAATGATAATTTCTACAATCCTCTGATGGTCACATGACTCAGCTCCACACCACTGAGGAGCCCAGAAACTAACATGTTCCGCAGAAATCTCAGTAAACAGCTAAGCTCCTCTTCCTACATACCAACATTTTCGCACCAAATATAATGTTCTCTACTCTGTGTTTCCATGGTAGAGAGAACCCAAGGTATAGTTGGGGATTTGACTCATTCCAACATTCTGAAGTTCACTAAAGGTGAACCACAGGGTTCAGTTTTATGCCCCTTACACTTATGACTGTATACTGATAACAAGGCCTCATGTGAGAATAAGATGCATTGTTACGCTGACGACACTGTGTCTTATTCTTCACCTGCTACATGGAGGAAAACCTCATCTGTCTCATGGCTTCTGAGTCAGTCCTAGAACTTCAACTTGTCTTTAATGGAAAAAAACTAAATATAAGATATTTTCTAGATCCTGTTCCCCTGGTTTCAATATTTGCTCCTAAAATGGTTCTTAAATTGAAAGGGTCCTCCTGCAGTTCTTAGTCATTGAAAGTTATGCTTTAACCCTCATGCTAATGAGCTAGCTCAAAAGTTATGGAAGAACCTTGAGTTCATTTTTCAGAATCAAATCCTGTTTCTCAGCAGAAGCTAGAAAGCGATGAATACGATGTTCTGGATTCCGAACGCTACCTCCAGCACCTTCAAGCAGCTGATCCTGCTCATCATTCAGCTTTATGGTTTATTACTGCTGATTATTTCTGAACTAATCATAGGATCTCCAGCAGACAGCAGGTTTGTCCTCCCTGTCCTCCACAGAAGATCACCTGACATCCCTCACTAGATTGGGCACTGCTCTAATCTCCTCCAGACTAGATCTCAGGATCGTTTACTCTTCTTGGAGCCACCAGTTAGAAGAGAACTGGTAAAAACTGTATTTAGCTGCTGTGAGATGGAACCAGGTCTTCAGAAGCCTCTGAGGACTTTTCTTGTCTCCTTTGACATTTCCAAGATCTGCCAAGAGTTTGACGTTAAGGACCGCAAATGTTTCTGTGGTTTAATAACTTTCACAAGAATTATTGATTGATTGATGATAGACATGATGCTATTGACAGCTGATATTTTATTATTTTTTAAGTTGTTTTATGATTTTAAATTAATTATTTAATTATGTTTGTAACCAGGGCACCACTGGTATAAATGGAGACTCTGGTCTCAGTGGATTTCCCCATCTAAATAAGCGTAAATAGTAATAACAACAATAAGAACAACAATAATAATAATGATGATAATAATGATGATAATAATGCTAATCAGGGTGAGTGATGGACAAAGTATTCACATTTTTTACTTACCACACTGTAAAAGTACTCCACTACAAGTAAAAATCCCTAGTGTAATCAGCAGAATGTAGAGTAGGAGTAAAATGATTGAATGAAAATGTTTTTTAGGATTACTGCTGAATGAATGTGTAGGTCTGATTTCCTGCTGCAGGGCTTAAAGGCTGAGGTAATGTGATTACTGTATCTGATGATTATTATATCCTGTTGCTAACGGGCCTCTTTGTGACATTTTCAAAATAATCCATAAAATTCTATTTAGTTTTGATTTCAGTTAATTAGTTTTTGAAGCAGTTGCGTAAATTTGATCAACCAGTAGTGAGACGCTGAATCTTCATCACAAACATTTCAAATGGACACATTTGGGGATCCGTCGTTATCAGACCAGAGGAAGGGAACGCAGATTTGTCACTCGAAAAGTAACGAGTAACTAAAGCTGTCGGATAAACAAATAAAGTAACTGGAAATACTCAAGTACTACTGAAATACATTACTTGATTAAATGTACTTAGTTGCTGTCCAACAGATCCCAATAATGAGAGTAAATATTCATAAATAAGGTTGAAGAGCTGAGCAGACATTCTGTGTTTCAATGTATTAAAGTATCAGAGTAAAAGCACTCATTGTGCAGTATAATGGTCCCGCCCAGTGTTTTACTATCATTATGCGATGTTTATTGATTCATAGTCCTGGTGTAAATGTTAAATGTTGACAATGATGGATAGTAACTGAGTACATTTACTCAAGTGCTGTACTTAAGTACAAATCGGAAGTAGTCTAAGGAAGTTATCAGGTTACTTTACGCCGTGGTTTAATCTATAAGACTACAGCTGCCACATAAATGTAGAGCATTAGAATAAAGTAGTATACGTTGGACATACTCAAGGAAAGGGCAAGTACCTCAGTTGTGTTCTGAAGTACATTAATTGAGTAAAAATACTTAGTTACTATCAGCGATGGTCAAGGGTTATGGTCGGTTAAACTTCATCATCACTCAAATGTTTATTGCAGCAGACGTGAATGCTGGTCTGATATGGTGAAATGTGCCTGATATTAAATCAAACAACAGGCTGAATGCCTCTAGGTGTTTACCCAGGGTGCACTGCTGTTCCTGCAGACGGATAAATAAGCTCAGAGGTGAGACAGGTGTGCTGCTGTACGTGCAGCTCTACTGCTGAGCAGTTGCTGAACCGCAGACCTTATCTACAAGGGTCATGTTGACTCAACCTCATAAACTCCTAATCTGCTCTGAGGTCGAATCCCAGTCAGGTTTTACAGCCAGTTAGGGGTCGCTCTGGGGCTTCTAATCGTTCAATCTGCAATCAAACAGTCTCATATCAGCAAGAAGGTGAATAAGAACCAAAAACAGAGGGAGATTCATCAGTCACACGCCACCCACCCAAAACCCTCTGCAGCATCCGCACCCAAAACCCACACTTTTTCCCACCACCATGACCTTCTTGGTTTTCCCTGTTCTGATGGAGGCAGGTGATGCCAAACTAAAGCCATCGCTGAGTAAATGACTGATTGCCATGTTTTATAGGTTCTAGTCCCCCTCCTGTCTGAACAGCTGACCACCTGTCACCAGTTTGTTGGCCGAGTTTCTCCTGGTGGTCTGCATCTCTCTTCTGGTGTATGGTCTCTGGTCGTCTCTGATTGGTCGTCACAGCAGCCTCATGCTCCCCGCTCTCCCCCAGCCTCAGCACTGCCGTCCAGTCTGTTCAACCATCTCTCCTCCTCCGTGTCCTTCATCACTGTCTTTTAATCTCCGCTGGGTCTGGGGGTGGTGGGTGGGGGGTCTGAGCCTCCGTATTGGCTGCTGCTGTTGGAGCTGTTGCTAAGGGGAGAGTTTGACTCAGTGATTTGGGGATGAGACAGCTGTCGTTGGTGAGTGTGAGTGTGTGTGTGTGTTTGTGTGTTGGGGGGGATTTCTATAGCAATTTAACGTTTCTTGTTTTGTCCTCTAGCTTCAGGCTGAAGGTGATGACGCAGCAGCAACACGCTGTAAAACACAAGTGCTAAAATTTATGAATGAAATGGGAAATGAAAACTTAAAATGTGTTTTAGATGTCTTTTCCCTGAAAATGTCGGGTTCCGGTAATTTTGTTCTTCATAAGACTCAGGCACAGAGACGTGTTTGTAAACGATGTCACGAATTATTCTAATGATAAATCAAATCAAACTAATTCATGGGAATAGGTTGCAAAAAATGCTCAGAATTCTGGTTTTTATATATATATATATATATATATCACCCCCCTTTACACACACAAATAAAAATAATTCTGTTAGATGTTACATTTCATAAATTTTTTTCTAAAGTTTTTACATTAAAGATTTCTTGGAAAATGTATTAAGCTTAGGATGTCAATCTCCAGTGTTCTAGTTGGTTAAGTTACCAATAATTCTTCAGGGTTAATTATTAGCAATTAATCAGGTGGAAAGGTGTCCGGAATAATATATATGTATTTGTAGAGGAAGTGCAAACAATTTAGTAGCTAATCTGGTTTAAATACTATTACACTGGTTTAAATACCGTTTTTTTGTTTGATGGGCTTTCATCCCAGCTGATTTGTTTACAGACCGGTTTTCTGCTTGATTTGGCTTTAATAATAATAATACATTTTATTTATAATGCACTTTACATTTGGATCAAATCTCAAAGTGCTACAAAGTAAAAGCAAATAAAAGCATCAATAAAAAATAAAATAACTATATAAAAACCTGACCAAAAAGCAGCAATGTTAATTCAAGTTTTAAGTCCTTTTTTAAATGTGTCAGTCGTCTGTGGAGCCCTCAGATGGTCAGGGAGGGCATTCCACATACGAGGGGCAGCAGAACAGAAGGTCCGATCAACCCATGGTGCTGAGCTTAGTCCGGGGAAGGAGGAGGCGGTATGAGTGGGTAGAACGGAGGGATCGTGTTGAGGTCAGTGGGGTGAGTAGGTCTTTCAGGCAGGGGGGTGCGTTGCCATGGATGCACTGGCTTTCATCCCAGCTGAGTTGTTTACAGACTGGTTTCCTGCTTGATGGGCTTTCATCCCAGGTGACTTGTTTACAGACCGGTTTCCTGGTAGATATGCCGGTTTTCTGGTCTATACCCTGATTGATTGGTTGGTTCATAAACCATGTGTCTCCTGGAGAGTAAATCTCTGAACTAGGAGTAAATGAGCAGCAATAGGTTGCCGTCAGGCTTTACTGAATCTTTACCAATGTTGGAATCATCCTGAATCCAAACAGCTGATCAGCAGTTCCACTACCTAAAGTCAACCTCTAGGTTTAAGAAATTGGTTTGTTAGAAATGTTTTCTTTGGTTGATGAAATCCAAACAGGAAGCTCTAAAAAAACATGGCTGAAGCTGTGAAGTTCATGCAGGATGTTGCACCGGCTGTTAGACCTCCTACAGAATATACTACGAGGCCCAGGTTGCTTTCCTTGCAGCTCTATCATCAGCTTAATTCAAACACTGAGGGAGTTCTGCTGCTCTGGTCTCCATCTTCTCCCTCATTGAAATGTCTCTTACATAATGCAGATCAAACTAAGGGTATGAAGCGTCACAGCTTCCGTCAACCACTTCGTGTTTGCCCTGACTGGAAAAGAGGGGGAAATAACATTTAGGGAAAAAAAAGCAGCAAACCAAAATTTCCAATTATTTATTTCAGAATTACCATTTTTCTGCTTCAATATAAAACTTTTTAATATACAAGGACAAAGGAATTAGAATCAACACTGATCAGCTGATTGAGCCTAGATGAAGATGGAGGAGGAGCAGGACATGAGGGAATATAAAAAGTCAAGGCACACCATGTAACAGGAAGAGGAAGGACCACAGCCCTTCAGATTAAAAGTTAGAATCTAAGAGGGACAAGACAACCAGCATTCACTTTTCTCCATCAGTCACAAACATTTTATTATGTAAATGTTTACAGATTCATGATCAGAAGGAGGCCCAGAAACTAGAGCTGTGCTTAGAAACCTCCACGAGCACCAGGTGTCCTTCACGCTGAAGCAGGCATCATCGGTTTGTAGTTGAGGAGTAATGAGAACTTTAAGTGGTTATCCTTGACAGTCCATGGAGCTCCGTTAGCAAGAGATCAACACAGCCCCCCAGGGTGAGTCCAGCAGTCCAAATGAGAAGAATCTCTATCTCATGAAGTTTCCTCCTCCGATCTCTCTCTTGTACCTGTTGGTGAGGTGGTCGGCCTGCAGTGTGAGCTTGGACAGAACTCCAAAAAGTCCTCTGAGGTGATATTGGAACTGATGCTCCAGGTCTGAGTTTTCCTCTGGGAGCAGGTCTCCTGCGATGGACTGCTGCTGCCCCTCCTGCTTCACTGCCATTTCCAGGAAGCTGGTGCCGGCGCTCAGCTCCCTCTTCAGCAGACCCCACTCCATGTCATTCTTGATGGACTTAAGGAGCAGGTAGTGTTCATACATGTCCCTCTGCTTGTTGGGACACTGGTCGTTGTTGTTGGGTTCCATCTCGGCAGCCGCCTGCTCCTCCAGAGGAAGATCTCGCAGCAGGCTGGGTACCATGATGGTCTCGTCCATGTTGTTGGTGGCTGCTATGAAGCGGTGCATGACGTTGATGAGGGAGTGCTTGTTGCTGGAGGAGTCACTGATCTGCATCATGGTGAAGGTTGTTGCTGGCAGGTGGAGATGTTCTGGCAGAGCTGGATAGACGATCTGAAGCAGAGGGGAAGAAAGTGAGGATGCCAGAAGGAAAAGGCTATTAAAAACAGAATTGACCGTCAGCATCAGCACAAAGGCAGGAGCTCAGAGCTTCTCTTGAACAGGAAGCCTTTCTAAGCCCCCTACATAAGAATAATTTCCCACCATGCACTGGGATGTTTGTTCAGGGTGGGTTGAATTGAAGCACTGACCTGCAGCAGGAGCTTAAAGCTGAAGAAAATTTTTTGAAAGTCGCTGCAGCTCTGCACACTACAACCTGGGAAGAAAGGTGGTCGTTCCTCCAACCCTCTGTAAGCGGTGCTCTGGTTTTATACCAAGCCGCTGTGGGGGCTGGGAGCTGCAACCTCTGAAACCACGCCCGCTTAAATTCTCTGCTCCTATTGGGCAGCAGAGCGGCTGATCCAAAACGGACCAATAGGACGTCAACTCAGAGCTGTCACTCTACCTATTTGTCAGTAATTATCTGAAGCCCGTTTGTGTCCGTTTAGAGATTGAAGGCATCCGTGACGTCAGTCTGCTGTTTATCTCTTAAATTTATATAGTCAAATTCAATAATAACATAACTTCAGCTTCATTGTGGTTTCCTCTGTATTACGTGACTCAAAACTGACATCTAGTGGCTGGTAGGAATTGTTACAACATTCGTTTCTCATGTGGGGATCACAGCCCCTCTAGTGGTAGATTTGGTGTAATGCAGGGGTCAGACTTTTTTTTTTTCTTTTTTTTTTTTAAAATATAAATACATTCACTCAACTTCTAAATTAACTAAAACATTAAAAAGGCTTCTATAAGATCAGTAAACACATTTTTATTCAGTAGTCAAATACTATTTAAATTACAATGTAAAAGGCAATAAACAAAGAAGTATTTATCCAGCAAATACCCCGTTACTGCATTGTGCACCGATTTTTTTGTTTGCAGAATTTGCATGAGGCATAGGGCCCCTTACTTTTAAACTGCGGTTTGTCTTCTGCTTTTTAATTGCTATTGTCATTATGCATGTTATATAGAGGACTGGCAAAATTAAGAGTCAGAATCAGAAGAATGTTCATTTCCAAAGTCACACTTAGAAGGAATTTTAGCTGGTATCTATCTTTGTGCATAGCATTCAGTTAATATAAATATCTATGCAAAGAGAATCTGTGACAGGGGGAAGTTTTAGAACATTGTATGGTGTAAACAGTGTTTCTACAGTGCATGACAATAAATGTGTTGAATCTTCAGCAGTGGGAAGTTTTGATTCTGAATATCAGAGGAGAATAAACTGACTACTGCTGCTGGTGCTGCTTCAACCTGGAATAGAATATAGAATACAATAATAATAGATTATCTAAGATTATCCAACATAATATCAACGAGGTCATGTAGACCACAGGACGCTGATTAATGAGCTACACTGGACTCAGTAGAACTCGGGTTCTGTTCCATTTGATCAACCAGTCAAATAACCCTGAATCAACTTAGTCTGACAGAGTCAGTTAAACTTCTCAGACATCATTCTGACAAGTTGAGAAACAGAAGAGACCCTGGATCAGTTTCGTTTGCTTTGTTTCAGATGAAAACTTCACCAGGTGGCCAGGAGAGGTAACCGGCAGGACAACCCCAAAAAAGGTTCTGCTGGTTGTGGCCACGGATCATTTATCTCTCCTCATCCTGCCTGATGAGGAGAGATTCTCTAGTCTCTCTAGTTTTGCAGTTTTCTGGTGTCCTTGTCTCTATGGGCGTCATGCAAGCCAATTATAGTGGGGGACAAATGTGTCAAACATTGGGGGAATTATTTTAAAACTTGACAAAATCAGTTGTTGGATATAGGAAAACTTTCACTTTAGGGTTGGGAGATTTCCATATCAATTGTTTGTGCCGTTATGGCTACTGAAAATGACACTCCCTTATTTTCTCACTTCTATACTTCTTCGCTGTTGCGTCGTGTCTTGAAAAAAGACATGCTTCATGCAAATAATTTAAGGGACAAATTAACATAAATTGGCTATAGGAACAATGCAAATTGACTAAATTACACACAGTAGAAAGTATGATATTAGACTGATATTCTGAAAAACATTAAATAATGTGAAATGCCTTGCATAGCACTAATTGCTAAAATTAGTTTTTTGTTGCTTTCATTTATCAGACCATTTCATTTGTTCATATAACATTGTTACTATCATTAGTGTGCTGGTGGTGAGAATCATCATTAGACTATTCTCCTATCTTTACTTGCTTTACACAGATCACTAACTTAACGGCTTCATCATCATGCCTTCACAGGTCTGAAATGGTCATTTGAAAGAGGGAACAAATATCTTAATTGTACATATATATACATTTCAGGGGAGAAATAAGCCTATTACTATTACAGCTAAAGCCTTCCTATTGAACTACAAGCCTCCTGATTGGGGACAGGGCTCAGGATTTCTAAATTTCTTTTTAAAGAACAAAACTTTCCCCTGCATTCTGAGCTAGAGATATTTAATAGATTTCAGTGTTTTGCTTATTAGCGTTTTGACCTGTAATTGTGGTGGTTCAGCTAGCGAACCAGAAGAGTAAGAACCGGATCGAGGGATAGCTATTGCTAACTTTAGCTGCTACCAAAGCTTATTGATACTAGCCAACTATTTCATGAAGCAAACTATACTTATATTCCTGAAATGTATTTAACTGTGTAAAAGTAGTTGCATTTCATTTTCACAAGTTTGAACTTTTTAGAATAAACCAATCCCATAGGCAAATGAGTACAATTATTAATTGTACTAGTAATACAATTAATAGAAATGAAAAAAATTTACACTTAAGAAATTGGCAAGATGCCAAAAATGTACTGGTACCATGATGTACCATCAGCCCATTCATATGGACCAGGCATGCTAGTCTCCAAGAACAGTCTTAGGAGCGTGGAGGATATGCCAGGAGACGGGCCGTTACACCGGGAGAGCTGGACTGGACCGTAGAAGGACAGCCACCCAACAACAGGACCGGTATCTGCTCCTCAGTGTGAGGAGGAACCGGAGGAGCACTGTCAGTTTCCTACGGGAACCTCCATGCAACTACTTGTGTGATGTTTCTGACCAACTTGTCAGAACCAAACTCCATGAGGTAGGGATGAAGGCCCCAGACATCCTCTAGTTGACCTGAGTTCATAGCCGGCACAATGCAGCTGGATTGATGTTCCAGAGAGTTAACACCAGTATGGGCAGGTTCTCCATTGGTGCCCTGTTCTCCTCACAGGTGAGAGCAGCTTCTCATTGAGCTCATGTGACAGACGTGAAAGAGTCTGGAGACGCTTTGGTGAAGGTTTTGCTGCCTCAAACATCATCCAGCAGGACCGGTTTGGTGGTGGGACAGTGATGGTCCAGGGAGGCATATCCTTGGAGGGTTTCAGAGACCTCCAGTTGTTAGACGACAGTACCCTGACTGCTGTTAGGTACCAGGATAAATCTTACCCACTATCAGACCTTACACTGGTCGAGTGGACCTTGGGTTCAACCTGCTCCAGGGCAACGCCCAGCCTCATCTGGTCAAAGTGTGTAGGCAGTCCCTCGTTGAAAGTCTTTATGCGGTTGATTGGTTCTAAGTTATCCTGACCTGAATCCACCGAGAACCTCTGGGACGTAATGCTTCGTAATGCATCAGACGTCACCAAGTAGAACCACAGACTGTCCAGGAGTTCAATGAGGTCCTGATCCAGGTCTGGGAGGAGATCCTCTAGCACACCATCCTCCGTCTTATCAGGAGCAGATCCAGCTGTTGTAAGGGGTGCCTTCAGGCACATGGAGGTCAAAGCTCAAAGCCACTATCTGGGACACATTATAACTTGTGATGAAATTTCTACAATTCGATCAGAACCTTGGATTTCATTTGTCAATCAGATTTTGGGTCTGCTTTAGAATCCAGTCCTCAGTGGGTTCATGTTTCTGGTTTCCACCGACCGTTCTGACCTAATTTTGTTCTCAACCAGCGACACAATGTAGCCCAGTCAAGTTTCATTTGTTTTGGATTCCAACTCCTTCTGCTCAGAGGCTAGTTTAAGTTAAACCTGAATCTTATGTTCAGGAAAAAGGCAGACAGACGAGATCACGTCTGTTAAACTTCTTTATTAAACTGTAGGGGGAACGAGCACAGAGAGGCAGCGGAGATTCTTTAGATGAGGAAATGGTCCACTAACCAAAACCATCATGCTCATCTCACTCTGCCCTCACTCAATGTTTTCATTTTCTTTGGTGACCTCTCTGAAGAGCAGAAATGCTTGGAACCAGATTTGAAACGGCGAAGAGCCACAATTTAGCGGAGAATTTTAAACGATGAGCTCCACTCCCTGCACAGTGAAGTCTAGTTTCTTCTTCTAGGCGTAGATCTACTGTCCCAAAGTTAAAAAAAAAAAGGTCTACAGTACTATTTTTTTTATTGCGGCAGGCGTATCGGAGTGGAACCACTCAGAGTATGGACGAGCTGTTTACGGTCTGATCAACTTATTTTAGTTTGTTCCACCTGGTTTTAGCTAACTCACCCATTTTTTCAAATAAATCTCCTTTTCGCTAGTTTATGATTTTTTTAATTATCCATTTAAAGCTGGTTTATCTATTTAAAATTTAGCTACATTAGGTATTTATTTGTTTTTAGCTAGTTTATTTATAGCTATTTTTCCTTCCATTCAGAGGTTGGAATCTTTGGGGACTTTTTCCAAGCTGAATTTTTCACTTGTCTGTATTTGATGGAAAGTCTGATGGGACCCCTCTGTAAACAAATCTAAAGTATGCTGACACATGTCCACCAGGGGGTGCTGTCAGCACATTACAACCTTTGGCTGTGAGATAAATCAATGTTTGTATTAAAATCTAGGTTGAAAAATCTAGTGGGCATGCTTTGTTTAAAGAAGTTTGCACATACATAATGTAACTAAGTACATTTAAGAACTGTTCTGTTGTCCTCAGGGGTGTTTCCCCCCCCCCCCCCACTTAAGAATGTGTCCTCTGACATCAGGGGAGTTAAGGTCTAGAGTAAGAAAGCTGAACAAGCTTCTTACTTTACTTGACACACTGAACATTCTTCTCAAGTGAAAAACCCATCACCCCCGACCTGAGGGAACGTCTGCGTGACATTTGATGCCCTCATTGATGCTCACTTGAAACAGCAAGTTTCCATGGAGACCACAGAAACTATAGGATTTGTAGAAAGAACAAATACTGATCAGGTAGTTGCATCATTTGTGAGATCTGCTCCAGAAAATAAATTATAGATTCTAACGACATCCCATAATTTTCAGCCAGTTTGTGTGTAACATTAAATCCTATCTAGTGAAGAAGATGTTCTCACCTGCTTCAGGTCTGTGACGTAGCAGCAGAGACTATGACAAGCAGCAGACAAGCCAAAGCTCCACAGGTGAGTTTAATAAAGTTGCTTCAGGTGTGTGCAGGTGTGTATCTTTTTCTTTGGCACCACCCACAAGGAGTAAATCTCACACTGCAGGTTGAATCTGATCACATGACACGGGTGGTGTGTTGTTTTTCAGGAAAACACAAATCTCTATTTTATTTATAAAAATGAGTTTTAAGAATGTGAATGTCACTGAAGATGCTTAAAAATAGACAAGGAAAGACTAAAATACACTCCCTACACAAGTTTATTTTTCACATTGTCTCACAGGATCAATAAAAACATAATTGCTGTTTTGCTATCGCGTTGATTCAATGCAAATTATATAAATTGATGATTAATTACAAGTTACTCTTTTACACTGCATAATTTTGATGTTGAACAATTGAATCAAAACAACTTTTGAGGACTTTTCGAGGTTTCCCACAGCTTTATACATAATGATTCTTTAAACATTAGTTTTATGTTTAAAACTAACTTAAAGGTATCAGACTTAAGTAATTCATTTATTCATATTATTTCAACAAAATACAAAACACATTGAGTTGGTCTTTCTTTCTGAATGTGTGTTTTCTGAGTAAATCAAATTTTATTATTAATCTAAATATAGAGAAAATGTTATAGAAATATTATAGTGAAGAGAGGAATGAGAAACATATGAATAGATGAAAAAAATAAAATAATGAGACAAGAAGTAAGTGTTTATGAGGATAAAATCTCATTAAATGCAGTAAGGAGATAAACATTAAAGGCAGGCGAGATGAGAAATCAATGTCTAGAGGATTGGATCAGAAAACCTCCAGAACTGCAGGTCTTGTTGAGAACCTACCGAAGTGGTCCAAGGAAGGACCAACAGGGTCATTGATGGCGGTGGGGGGTGACTGGCTAGCCCGTGTTGTCTGATCCCACAGAAGATCTACTGGAGCACTAAGTGCCGCAAACGTTCATGCTGGTTCTGATAGAAAGGGATCACAACACACAATGACATCACAGATACCAGCTAATACCAGAGACCAAAGCTCACCTTCAGAGGTCTGCTGGACGAGCATGAATAATGGAGGAGTCATGCTTTATGATACTTTCATCTTTATTTTTTTCAGATGCGTCCACAGACAAACAACAAATGAACACATGAACACTGAAGGCTGCCGGACTGACCGGCTGGAATTCACACGCATGAAAGCAGGTCCACAATACTGGCCTACAGGAGAACCTCCTCACAAGCTAGATGTCATGGTGGACACCTGTCAGATAGCATCACAGAAACGGAACTCACATTTAGCTAAATTACAAAATAAGGCAGCAAATGGCGGAAAACAGAGATAACTGCTAGGTTCATGAAAAAAAATCAAGACGACAAAACATCTGGGCTTGAAGAATGTCAAGTCCAGGTCCCTTTTTTCCTATTTTTTTCCTATTTTTTGGTCAAACACCTCTGCACATGGACTCCCTCCTGCTGGTTTAAAAAGAAGAAGCAGTTGGTCCATCCCTAAAAAATATTTTTTTAAAACAACTCCATGTGGATCTGAAGATCCTCAGGACCCTGCAGAGAAACACAGGAGGTGAAGCGCTGTATTACTGCATCAGAACCTACAAGGTCTCATTCTGTGATGAATTTGAATGAATGGGAGCTCACCTGCGGTGGGGTCAGGTTAGACCATCTCATACTGGTTGTTGGTGATATATCGGGACAGGCAGCAGGACAGGAAGATCCCGATCAGCTACAAACAAAGTATAAAAACATCAAACCACCATCTCCTAAAACGTCAGACCATCATCTCCTCAAACATCCGACCATCATCTCCTAGATTATCAGACCATCGTCTCCTTAAATATAAGACCATCACCTCCTAAAAACATCAGACCATCATCTCTTAAAACATCAGACCATCATCTCTTAAAACATCAGACCATCATCTCCATGGAAGACCTGGTGCTGGAGGTTGATCCGACTCTGGTTTCCATAGAAACGCTTCTAGCTAAGCTAACTTGTTTAGTTATTGCTCTGTCCAATCAACCGCTGTATTTAAATAGTCTTCCTAACTAATCATAGTCAGAAATAACTTCCAACTTATCTGAACCAAAATAAAAAAACTAGGAATCTTTGTGTTTTCCCCTTTGAAAAGAAGTCTTTGTACTAACGGCGTTAGCGGTTAGGCAAATAGCTTTTTGTGCCGTGTGTAGATCCGGAAGATGACCACCATCACATCACCTTTACTTTGTTTTTACAGATCCCTGCTGGAAATAAATAAATATATGGATAAAATAGAAATAGATGGAATGAATAACAATAACAATGAAACATACACAATACATGAAAATAATAATTCTATCAACACGTATTAAACATGCTAAACTGAGCTAAATGATCACCAGCACCAGAGCTGAGTCATGGTTTGTTTATTTAAAGCCTCAGAGACAGTAACCCTTATTTTATAAGGTTTACATTTATAATAATGTCACACCTTCAGCATTGACTTATCTGACTATATTCACATGTGATGAATCTTTGGAGAATAAAGAGAAAATGTTTCTTGGGTTTTGTTGCTGAATAAATGAAACTGAGTTGTTCCATCTCTGAGACGGCAGTAGGAGTGAATCGGACATATGTATGAACGCGAGCTGGAAAGGCCGGTGGGGATTGACGTTTTGGAAGGATTTTATTTTAAAGCTGTTTGCAGCAGTTATCACTTAGTAGCAGTTATCAAACAGTAGCAGTCAGCTATTATTAGCAGTTAGCTGTCAATAGCAGTTAGCTGTAAGTAGCAGTTAGTAGAATTAGACTGTGAGGGAGATCATGTGAGATACCTGGAAGAAGGCGATGCCAAAGGAGATTCCGGCGATGATTCCCAGGTTAGACTCCATGGCGTTGGTCACCAGCGTGAAGCAGCCCTATGTCACAACAATAAAACTACTTTTATCATTTGTTGATTATTTCATTTGCAGTTTCCCACTTTAAAAGAATATAAACGTGAATTCTACAGGAGTCTAGACTCACTGCGGTGTAGACCTCCGTCCCAGCCTTGGTCAGGTTCTTCAGGGTCTCTGGAGCACATTTGGTGTTGTCCCTACAGCAGCTGGTGGGGACGCCGTTCTCCCTGAAGTAGGCCGTGTCACCCCAGTCCGCGAAGTTGTTCACGCCGCAGCACTTCAGCTACAGGCAGAGAAATGTAGACTTAAAGGAGCAGTCAGTAAAAGTCTAGACTACATGTGTTCCTGGATCTGGAGAATGCCTATGACTGTCTATATTGGGAGGGAGGGGGTTCCATCTGGTCCCTGTAGAACCAATGTTTTCACCGACTAAATCTTACTTTTTTTAAATAAACATTTTTTATTGAACTTCTAGAACAGTACAACATAATTGAACAGGAAAAATGATCTTTCACTCTGAAAAATATATATATATTTTGAAAAAGCAACACTGGCAGCATGTAAAACAAATATACTAGTATAAAAGCTTAATATATGCATGCCTGTGTTCATAAAATATTAAACAAAGCACCATACACAAAAAAAAAAGCAAAATCAAACAAAAAAACAACAAACAAACAACAATAACTATAACATTAGGACTTGGGGTCCAAAAAGTTAAAGGAAAGTGCCCCTGACAATCAATCAACCATTTCAAACTTCACTTACTTTGGGATTTCAAACAAATGCTATCGTTTCACACAGGGGAAGAAAGGGGCCCATGTTGCAGAGAATTTGTTTGTAAGGCCTTTTAATGTGAGTCTGACTTTCTCCAATTTAAGTCGGTTTAATAGTATGAAGTGTGAACCCGTTTCAGTGCCTTTTCCCATATGACATCAGATAGCTCCTCCCTTTTTCATACATTTAAACAAACATTCAACGGAGAGACTCAGAGATGTCAGCCGCCAGATCCATCATACGTCCATGGTTATATCACATCCATCATCTTTCCATCATCTTCACCAATCCTCCAAAACCATCTATCACTCCATCCATCCATCTGTTTATCTATCCATCCATCATCCATCCATTTGTCTATCTATCCATCTGTATATCTATATAAACATAAATGATGTCAACTCTTTGTGTATCTTTCTGATGCTGTTTTATAAACATAATGAGATTATTTTACAGGCACAGTACAAAATTAAACTCCACAGTGAGCTTTTCTTGGTCAGAGGTAATTTCCTGTTTCTGTAGACGCGCCCATATATTTATTATTCATTTATATGTTTAGGGGAAAAGGTGGGTTGGGAAACACCTGCAGAGTTCTGGCTCAGATAAAAACACTCACCGTCCTCTGGATAGCGTCGACTGCTAAGCTGCTGCTGTCCGTATTGTTGTAGGACGACACTGCGTTTTTATATGCCACACCCAACTTGGCCTTAATCTGGAAATAAAGCGGATAATGGATTTTATTAACCTGTGCAGTTTTTGCTAAATATAGCTAATTTTTTTTTTTTATTAGAAAAGATTACATATTTGAATCGGCTGATTCGTTTTTTTATTTAATTTATTGATATTTCTGGATGACTGACTCACCTCATGTCTGAAGATAAATCCAGAGATTCCGGCCACCAGCTCCGCCAGGAACACCACCGTCAGAAACATGGCATACTGGGGACAGAGACAGTGATGAGATGGGGTCAAAGGTAAAAGGTTAGGATGTGGTAGTGATCCTCACTGACCAGTTTCAGCATCCATGGACTCCCGCGGCAGGTGGCGAAGCAGCCGAAGAGTCCGAAGATGACGATGGTTGCTCCGGTGCCGATGAGGACATAAGGAGCGTTGGTGCTCTCCTCCGACGCCAGAGAGAAGTAGGCCTCCAGGCTGACCTTCCCCCATACCCCCACTGCCAGCAGAATCACACCTGTAACCTGGAGATAGGTCAGGGGTCAGAGGTCAAGAGTACACGTGGTCAATGATTCCTTCTATTATAAAAATTTGATTGTTAGTAATGTGGTTCTATCACCAGCAGGTTGAGCCTGGTAGTAAGGTGTTACGATCACAAGCAGGTAGAACCATTGTTGTAATGTGGTACTTTCACCTGCAGGTGGAACCTAGTAGTAAGGTCAACAGTAGGTGGAGGTTGTGATTGCAGATTGCAGATTGCAGATTGTTTTGAACAAAAAACGAAAGCTCTGCAACCCCCAGCTGCGGCGTGTGGTGTGCTGGAGAGGCTGGTCCTGGCCCAGGGGTGCACTCTTGCCTGGAAAGTGGCTTCAACACCATCCAACCACTTCTGCTGAGTGCGGAGCTGCGTGTGATGGAGGACGACATGCACACCATCTCCTGGATTACTGACTACCCGACAGACAGACCACAGTTTGTCTGACGGGGCAGTGTTCTATCTGGGACAGTAGAGTAGTACAGGGGTGCCACAGGGGTCTGTTCCGTCTTCTCTTCTCTATACCTTGTAGACCTCAGACCTTCAGTACAACACTGAGACGTTCCAACAGCAGAAGCTCTCTGATGAACCTGCGGTGGTGGAGTGTATGAAGGAAGGACAGGAGGAGGAGTACAGAGTAGTGGTAGATGGTTTTGTGGATTGGTCTAGAAAAAAATCTCCTGCTGCGGAATGTGGCTAAGACCAAAGAGATAGTGTTGGACTTCAGGAGGAACAAACAACCACCAAACCACTGTGCATTCTGGGTAAGAAAGTCTCAGTGGGTGCAGATTACAAATACCTGGGATTGCACATTGACAACAGGCTGGACTGGAAGATAAACACAGAGGCTGTGCAGCAGAAGAGGTTGAGTAGATTTTGAGTTAACGCATTAACACGTAGGATTTGTGATGTTCCACACGTCAAAACCTCTAACGGAGAGACTCAGAGTTATCAGCCGCCGGATCCATCATATCTCTATGATTATATCACACCCATCGTCTTCACCCATCCTACACAACTATCTATCAATCCATTTGTTTATCTATCCATCCATCAGTTTATCTGTCCAGCTACTCATCCTTATCACATCCATCCATTTATCTATCCATCATCCATCCATCCATTTATCTATCCATCCATCATCCATCCATCCATTTATCTATCCATCCATCATCCATCCATCCGTTTATCTATCCATCATCCATCCATCCATTTATCTATCCTTCCATCATCCATCCATTTATTTATCCATCATCTACCCATCCATTTATCTATCCATCATCCATCCATCTATCCATTTATCTATTCATCATCCATCCATCTTTTTATATATACATCATCCATCCTTCTGTTTATCTATCTATCCATCCATCATCCATCCGTTTATCTATCCATTTATCTATTCATCATCCATCCATCTTTTTATATATACATCATCCATCTGTTTATCTATCTATCCATCCATCATCCATCCGTTTATCTATCCATCATCCATCCATCTGTTTATCCACGCATCTATCATGGTAACCAGATAATCTGTTATTCCAATCACCTGTCAGGAGTAAGAATCAATGAATGACTGACTTAATCAGTATCCGCACTAGTTGAACACAAACACTTCAAACCAGCTCCTCTGGTCATCAGACCTGATGTTCAGCTGTGATTATTCATCTACATCTGAGCTGAGTCAGGAATTTACTCCAATAAGACATAAACCCCCCCCAACACAACACACACGCATATACATACGTGTCACTAGCGAGGGGTCGGGGCCTGAGCTCCACCAGCTTGAAGCTACACCTCAGCAGGATAAGGGTGAAGAGCACTGACCTGGATTCAGTGTTGCAGCTGTTATTGGCTGTTTGCTCAGTGCAAAGATTAACGGGGGGGGGTGATAACATCTATGTTCTTGTCAAGAGGTCTGGAATCAGTTTCTACTTTTATGACTAATTATTATGTCAGTGATATCACAACCCCTGCTGGAGGTCATGAGTTTAAAACTGGTTGTATCAGCACAGATTGTGAAGCCTTTTTATTCAAAAAAACCCAAAAAACCCCCACTAAATTACAGGTAAATCAATTAGTAGCAGGTTATTAGCATATAGTTTAAGAACAAATGTCATGCATGACTAACTACTGTTCCATGAATCTCTATATCAAACTTAGTAAGTAAATCATTACTTTTTAATGTTGCATTAATGTCCCACATTTTAATAATGAATAATTGAAAGTGCCACACATTCTTGACGATCCAGATCAGTAGCCGTAGAACATCATGACTACCCCAGGTCCGTCTTAATTACGATTAATCTATTGTTTTGGTTCTACTACTATTCAGTGAACGACTTCTTCTATGTTTTGGTTTGAACCATTTGACCTCAACTCACTTGTCCCAAAGACATAAAGTCACATGTCACCAAGACATCAAAGACAATAAGTTATATGTCACAAATACATCAAGTCACATGTTAAAGCAATCAAATTACATGTCACAAAGCCATCAAAGCCATCAAGTTAAAGCCATCAAGTTACATGTCACAAACACATCGAGGCCAGCAAGTTACACTTCACAAAGCCAGCAAGTTACACTTCACAAAGACATCAAAGCCATTAAGTTACATGTCACAAACACATCAAGGCCAGAAGTTACACGTCACAAAGCCAGGAAGTTGGACGTCACAAAGACATCAAAACCATTAAATTACATGTCGCAAATACATCAAAGCCATTAAGTTACACTTCACAAAGACATCAAAGACAACAAGTTACACTTCACAAAGACATCAAAGACAACAAGTTACATGTCACAAATGTATCAAGTCACATATTAAAGCCATCAAGTTACATGTCACAAAGACATCCAGCCATCAAGTTAAAGCCATCAAGTTACATGTCGCAAACACATCGAGGCCAGAAGTTACACGTCACACAGCTAGGAAGTTGCACGTCACAAAGACATCAAAGCCATTAAGTTACATATCGCAAATACATCAAAGCAGTTAAGTTACATGTCACAAAGACATCCCTACTTCAACTGACATGATGTTGCTGTAGCTTCATTGATCCTTACCAATCTGCCCCTTCCAATACCAATATTAAAACCCCCAATTTTCAAACTATATTAATATAAAACAACCCGAATAAACAACAAATACATTTTTTATTGAAAATTTTGTTTCATAACAATATGATTTTCGAGTATATAAATCCCTAATGTGAAAATGTATTCAGCCCTCTGATCATGAACTGATATTTTCAGGTCCACCCACAACATCTCAGTGAGGTTCGGGTCCAGACTTTGACTAGGAGAAGTCAGAGGTGGAATTCCTCTTCTGCTCGGTATCAGATTAACGTGTGATAAATAAAGTAAAGACTATTATTGTCTTACTACATAACCTCGCTGACTGATGACCTGACATTCTCCTTCAGCAGAATTCATGTTTCCCTCAATGATGGCGAGAAGTACTGGTCCTGAGACAGCAGATCTCCACAACATTCCACTGCCACCGTCATGAGAACGCAACAACTCTTACAAAGCAACCTTTCTGTTTTTAGCATGCAGGGCCTCAGTTTGAAGATCTGTCAGTTTGGTCTGAGATGTAAGGAGGGAAGTGGAGGGTGGGGTTTACAGGAATTCTGCATTAAGATGTTTTCATATGTAACTTACAGAGCTGTGAGTTTTAATTTTATCTTATTGGACTTTACTGACGTCATGTGGGGCTAGAAATACTGACTGATGATGAAAACAAACGTTAATCGATTTACCGTAGCAATCTTACACATTTAGTCGGTCTGCAGAGGAAAAACAAAGGTGGTGTTAAAAGTTAAATGTTAATATAAATCACATGTATGACTAAACTTTAGTTTTTCCTCGGTGTTTAACATCAAACAGTCATGAATCGTTTGGCTCTGTTGGTCTCCATGGTTACATATGGACACGTATGCACCTTTTTATCACTGTGTAGTGATTTACCGAATAAAGTGGTGATTTTCGTGGATAGTGAGGTTATTCCTGCTTCTAACACCAGAGCTTTCAGCCCTTTGTTGCGTCTCCCCCAATTCTCCCCCCGCTTAGGGACTCACCCAAAAAATTAGGCTGTAGGAGATGAGGAAAGTCTTCAGGCAGGTAATCACGGGCTTCGTTTGGAGGCGACGGGAAGGCGGCGACATCGTGTCTCACTTCAACCGGAGAAAACCTGGAGAAAAAATGGAATTCACAACGGCCGGAGGAGCGGGACGAGAGGAAAAAAAGTTCAGGGGTAACTCCAACGACGATGGGGGAAGTGTCGTCACAGATCCAGATCCCCCTGAAGGGCTCAACTTTCAACAGGGTCTGACTACGGCCTGGGGGGGCGGGGCTAATACAAACTCTGCATGTGTAACCGCGCCCAATAATCTTCATCCACGCCCACTTAATAATAATAATAATACATTTAATTTATAATGCACTTTACATTTGGATCAAATCTCAAAGTGCTAAAGCAAGAGATGTAAAAAGTACTTAGCAAGTACTTAGCAAAAAAGTACTTAGCAAGAGATGGACAGACAGACAGACACAGATAGATCGATAGACACAGGTAGATACGTAGAGTGACAAATAGATAGATAGATAGAGCGATTGAAAGATAGAGAAATAGATTGTGGAAAGTTTTTTTTACACATAAATGCAGATATTTTAAAATTAAACCTTATTTCGCAAAATAAACCTTGTTTTCATGCTGAACCTTGTATAAAACCCCTATGACTGATATCAAATAATGTTGTTTTTTTTCATTGTGTTTTGAGTATCTTTGATTATTTACTTATTGATTTTGTGTTTTTATTTGAGTTGTTTCATTTCCACTGTATCCTGGTAAATCACACTAAGTTTTAACTTTGTCTGTTATACGTTTTAAATAAAGTTTTGGAAAAAAATGAATGAAAGGATGTGTCCACTAACTTCCGCCACTGCCCTCGATACTCAGCGTGTCTGGAATTGAATAAAAACAACACAGCATTTCAAACCTTTAGTTTTCATAGTGTTAATATCATTTAAAAAATCATTCTGTGTAGAAAAAGAGGAGAGTGATTTACTTTATAATTTTGAATGCAGGCGGCTTGATATGATTGACGCAGCACCGGTGCTTTATTTAAATACTTCCGTCAATACCACGCCTAGGTGACTGCTCTATAGATTAATTCCACAAGCTGTCACACTGTTGAACTACTGATGCGGAATCAAATTATTATATATTGTATATGATAATATTTGTACATTATTAAATATTTTCCAACCATATTAGGTCTCCGGAATATATGTGCTGTTAATTGTTAGATGTGTTGCATTTTCATTTTTTTTATATCCCTGCTTGCACTACTGTGTATACAAAGGCTAGGCATATTTGGTTTCTAAAACATGTCAGTATAATATAACATAATATCTTTTTCTTTCGGCTGTTCCCTTTATGTGTCGACACAGCGGATAATCTGTTTCCATCTGTTTCCATCAACATGAACTTTTTGCTAATTACAGGCCCATTTCCAAACTCCCATTCCTCTCCAAAGTTCTGGAAAAAGTAGTTGCAGCCCACCTCCAGGACCACCTCAACTACAACAACCTCTTTGAAACCTTTCAGTCTGGTTTCCGCTCCGCCCACAGCACAGAAACAGCCCTGCTTAGAGTCACAAATGACCTACGGATGGCAGCAGATGCTGGTTCACCTTCCCTCCTGATTCTCCTTGATTTGTCTGCTGCCTTCGACACAGTTGACCATGGAATACTCCTACACCGCCTACATCACACCACTGGACTCACTGCCACGGCCCTAAACTGGTTTCAATCCTACCTCACTGACAGAACAGAATACGTTTCCCTTGGAAGTTCAAAGTCCCGGACACACACCGTCACCTGTGGAGTCCCCCAGGGATCAGTCCTTGGCCCCATTCTCTTCATACTGTACATGCTCCCCCTTGGCCGTGTCATCAGTCGATACGGACTCTCATTCCATTGTTACGCTGAT
>VRLP01001765.1:0-113091 GCA_009660295.1 Lophius piscatorius | reverse complement strand
AACTCTTCTGTGCAGTGTCACCCATGTGGCTTTTTTCTTAGAGGTAATGTCATGGAGCAGACGTCTTATGTTTTCTTGAATGTGGACATTCAAATGTGTTTTGTTCCCTATTGGGCACGTGGTTAAAAAACGATTTTGTCATCTGTTGGTCAATTGGGACATTTTTTTTGTTTTCGCTTTTCAGTAAGGTGAGTTGTAACAGAAGTGAATGCACAACTTAAACGACCTAGAATACCCAATAAATTATAAATCAACTCAACAATACTTATATGTGTGTTTTATTTAGCCAAGTAAAATAGCAAACAAATACAAACCCGGGATAGTATGTTTAATCACAATGTTGATTGGTTGTGTGATTTGTTGGTGTGATTATGGTTAAACAAACAATTAGCAAGTATTGTCCAATTTGTAGAAGTACGTCATATTGTCAAATGGGGTAAAGTGGTGTGTTCTCACCCACTTTGTCGCAGCAGTGGGGAAGCTGCAAAAGCATCTACCTTACCAACCTGAGGACGGATACCACCCTCTCCGATCACATAGCAAAGGTACCGAACCTCAGAATTTGTGTGTGTGTGTGTGTACACGTACGGTTATTATTCCACGATAATAACCACACTGAAGATCTGACTTTGTATTTAAATCTTGATGAATCTGTAAATTCAGCACACAAGGAGTCTGTAGGCAACATGCCGATTATTAGCTCTGTGGTAGGAGCACCAAACAGTGAACTCTCTCATACCCCTTGTGCAGTTGAGAGCCAATATCCGAAAAGAGGCACAAGTGGAAGAAGCTCTAAATTGAAATAATAAATTACACATTAAAACAGATCCAGATGAAAGGCCTTATGTTTGTCAAATATGTGGCAAAGATTTTAAATTCAATGAGACCTTGAGAAACCACATTAAAACCAAGACGGTTAACAAGCCATACATTTGTACAACATGCAGGAAAGGTTTCAGACAGTTGAGTTTATTGACAAACCACATGAGAATTCACAAATGTGATAGGCCATATGTTTGCCGGATATGTGGGAAAGATTTCAGAATTAATGATCAATTTACAGTCCACATGAGAAACCACACAGGTGAGAAGCCATTTGTTTGTAGAACATGTGGGAAGCGTTTTAAATCCAAGAATGAATGGATAACCCACATCAAAATCACCTCAGGTAAACAGCCATATATATGTGAAATGTGGGAAATGTTTCTAATTTAGTGGTCAATTTAAAGGTCATATGAAGAACCACAGAGCTAAGAAACCAAATGGTTGTCAACCATGTGGGAAAGGTTTTAAATATAATAACGAATTGACTGTCCACACAACATCCCAACAGGTGAGAGGCCATATGTTTGTCAACTATGTGGGAAAGGTTACAGACAAAAGGGACTATTGATGGTCCACAGGAGAATCCACACCGGTGAGAAGCCATATGTATGTCAAACGTGGGAAACGTTTCAGATGTAATTCTAAATTGACAAGCCCAAATGAGAATCCACTCAGATGAGAAGCCATATGTTTGTCTAATGTGGGGGAAAGGTTTCAAATTTAGTGATTAATTGACAGATCATATGAAAAACCACACAGCTAAGAAACTGCTCCTTCTTGCCTGTTCATGGCAAGCAGGAGCAGTTTTGAAGAGCATACTGGAGTGTTGTGTAAATGGGCAGGACAGGAAGTATCTAGTCAGCTTACTTAAGAAACCTTGGTTGAATAGGACGGATCTGAAGATGTAGAAATTGTAGGAGTTAGCTAACTCCAGAAGATAGCAGTATTGCAACACCAAGGAAGAAAGTTGAAGATAAGCCTAAAAATTAAGAAAGAAGAAGACGGAACATTTCTTTTGTCAGAACTTGTACATTTGTACAACATGTGGGAAAGGTTTCAGACAGAGGAGTTCATTGCCAAACCAAACAAATATGAGAGGTCATATGTTTGCCACATATGTGGGAAAGATTTCAGAATTAATGGTGAATGACAGCACAAAAGAGAAACCCCACAAGTGAGAAGCCTTTTGTTTGTAAACATGTGAGAAACGTTTTAAATCGAAGAATGAATTGAGACGCCACATTAGAATCAGGTAAAAAGGCGAACATATAATAAAACGTGGGAAAAGTTGAAATGTAAGCCTGAAGTGACAGCCCATGTAAGAATCCACTCAGATGAGATTCGATATGTTTGTAAAAGGTGGGAAAGATTTCACTTTTAATTGTGAATTGAAAGACTACAGGAACTACACGGATTAGAAGCCATTTTTTTGTAAAATTTGTGGGAAAGATTTCAGACTTTGGGGTCAAATGTCAGACCACATGAGAACCCGCACAGATGAGAGGCCATATGTTTGTTGAACAGGAGGGAAAGGTTTCAGATTTACTGGTAAATTGAGGGACTACATGAGTATGCACACAGTTGGGAAGCAATGTGTCTGTGAAACGTAGGAAATATTTTCACATCCAATGGTTGATTTACAGACCACATGAGAAACACCCACTCTGATGAGAGGGTACCACTGTAAGGTGTGCTTTAAAAGAATAATACCTCTCTGTGTTTGATTCAGTGAAGCATAGACTATCACATGTTTATGAGCAATATTGTAACTGTAAAATATTGTATGTGAGAGAAGACTGAGTTCTTGTTGGTCATGGTTAAAATAGACAATGAAAAGAATCAGAAAAAAGGATCTGCACACTGCATTGGTAGCTCCCAGCCAATTTTAATGTCAAATTGGACAATTGCTGGGAGTTACCAATGCAGTGTGCGGAATCCTGTTTTCTTATGTCTCCCATTCAGTTTGCCAAATGTTGATCCAGCACCTGGAAAAACTTTTTGGATGTGGGTACCCCAAAGCTTTTTTGTTCTAAAATACAAAAGGACTCGTGTTAGTGAGGAAGCACAAAATGACATTACATGTGTGAATTTCTTGTAACATACTGTTTTTTGTAACACCTGGACGCCGTGTTTCAATACCTTGGGTCTACAACAGATTTTATCCAGTCAGGATAAAATCTCAGCAGTTGTTGTTTCGAACCCTGGAGAGCTTTGATGAATATTTCATGAACTATATTTCTCTTCCTGATGTCAATAACTTAATGTGACATGAGCGATATCAATCCCTCACTGTATATCGCATGTCTGTGGGAAAAAAAACCCAGAAAATATTATTAATCGTTCAAATTTGGGACAAATTTTATGTCATTTTCAGATGTATTCATTAGTCATTATGGAGCACTTTTCTTAAAGTTTTGATTTTTCTTTTATTACGTTGTGAAATTCTCATTATTTGCAGCGCAGACTTCTTAACTTCTTATGTTTTCAGAAATGCGGACATTCAAATTTAGTGCTGTCCATATTGGGCACAATGGGAAAAAATCCTCTGTTGATCATTTGGGACATTTTTTCTTTTCACTTATGATTTCTTTTTGTTTGTTTGTTTTGTTTTTGTTTGTTTTCTTAGGTTTCTGTTCCACCTGCTGTGTTAAATCTTTTTTGTTAACAATTTTAACAAAGAAGTATCTTATAAGATCAAATAAACCTTTGGTAAAATACTCTTTGCTTCATTATTTTTTCTTCCTTTTATTTTTTTTATTCTGTTTTCACCTGTGTACTGGCTGTGTACTATGTGATTTATGTTCACTCATTGTAGTCACTGAATACTTTTTGGGGTTTTTGGGAATATGCTTATATACCGTTGGAACACTGTTGTTATCATCTTCTTCAATAAAGAAAAAAAAGTCTCAGGGCTGCCGTTCAAGGACCCTTAATTTTTGTCAACAGTCCTATCTACCAAAGTTGGTTAACTGGTTGAGTTTTAAACATTTATTGTTTTATGTTTGAATACCAATAGATGTCAAGGTTTATTCCCCTCAAGCACCCATTCATGTCTGACTACTAATTAACCTTAAGGTTTGTTCAACCCAAATACTATGCTCTAACAACTTGTGTTTGTGTGTGTTTGTGTTGTGCTTTTACACTTATTCCAAACAAATATATATTACAATATTTATATAAACTATTTATCAAGCAATATAACAACAATTAATTATTTAAAGCAAAGGCGGCACAGGATCTGAGCATAAAGACAATGACTAATGCAATGGTATTGAGACTGGGGTGAGACTGGGGTGAGACTGGGGTTTGTGGTGGAAACTTCTGCCTTTTGTTTTGGTTTTCAGGCAGTTCTTCAGTGGCAGTCCTTTCTCCTCATGTTGAGATTATAAAATTTTTTTTAGGGCTCCTCAAGAGCACTTAAGATTCATCTGAGCACCCTAAAATGAATTATCATTTTATAAAATCATTTCTGCCTCTAACTGATTGCATCATCTGTATCAGACATTTTAGAACATTTTAAAGAAAATAACTTTTCAGAAAATGTTAATATTAGTATGATTTCCTAAAATAATTATTTCAATTAAGAATTGTACTCTGGAAGTTCCTGGTAATGATGATTATGCAGCTTCGGATCTCATCACCAAAGGTCAAAGGGAACATCAAGTAGGCATTAACAATGGCTAGTGAGAAAGTCTTGATCGATAGGTAGGATTTTTTTTTGTTGATGTGTTTTTGGCATGTGAGACTTTAATTACTAAACATAATTATGTAAGTTGAAAAAAGTATGATACGGGTCAAATTGTTTTTAAAAACATGCTTTGAGTTGAAATTGGTTAAGCTATTCTAATAAAATTGGCTATTTGTATCAGTTTTTTTTTTTACAGTGTAAAAACATGCTTTTCCAAAATATAAATAAATAAATATATGCCCCAAAATAATTTTTTTTCAATTATTCCATATTCCTTTGTAAGAAATGGACTGTACTTATATAGCGCTTTTCTAGTCTGCACAACCACTCAAAGTGCTTTACACTGAGCATTCATTCACACAGTCACACAAACATTCATGATAGAGGCTGTCATGCAAGGCGCCACATGTTCATCAGTAGCAGTAACCATTCATGCTATCATTCACACACCAATGGAACAGCCATTGGGAGCAACTTGGGGTTCAGTATCTTGCTCAAGGACACTTTGACATGTGGATTGCAGTGGCCAGGGATTGAACCACCTACCTTCAGATAAGTGGACAACTGCTCTACCAACTCAGCCACCGTTGCCCCTTTAAGAACATTAATGGGTTAATATATAGTTAAACCAATATCCACTTCTCAATGATGTTGGGATGCAAATGCAGTCACATGATTATATAGGCCTTTCATTCACTTCTCCTTTGGGCTTTTCCCTTTAGGGGTCCCCAATAAAGAGCGGTTCTTGGTCTTCCAAAAGAAATCAAATGAAGTAAAAGACGCCCTTTTGGGGACTACATTTCATTTAAAATTGAGAATTTATGTGAAACAACTTGGACCCAAAAGCAAGCAGAGGTTTGGTAACATTGTTTAATGTCTGTAGAGTGCAGATGATGGTGTAAGAAGCTGGCTTTCAAGCAGATTTGTCCAAGTAATGTCCAGAAAGCATGTCTAGTTAACGCCATTGGGAGTCTCTTGATAGATAATAAGAAGAGTAGCCGATATAGCTTTGAGAGCCAGGGTTCTAATGCTGCTGGGGATGAATGTATTGGGGACTGGTATGGAGGCAAGCCGGCTGCCAGCTTTGTGTGTCTGCACCCAGGGGACTGGAAGATACAGGTTTAAGAAATAACACTTGAAAAGTTGGATAAACCTTCAAGGAGGATGGTCATTTTAGCTTAACAGAGGTTGGGTAATTGTTGTTTCAATCTCAAAAGGTCCAATGAAATGAGGAGCAAGAATATGGGACTCTACTTGATGGGGGAGATCACAAGAGGAGAGCAAAACGTTTGTCCTGGATGATAGTCTGGGATTTGGTTGCCGGTTAACCAGACGTAGGCTCTGGGCAGTGGTGCAGAAAAGGGCCGCCCTGACCTCTCGCCATACATTGGTGGTGGATACATTGTACAACATGGTAAAATGTGTTTTCTACATTCAATCCTTTCTAGCAAATTGGGGCTTAGATTCGTGCTCAATATGACATGTAAACAATACCATTATCTTATTATCATCACATTTTTTCATATATATCAGAGCTAATGAGATCATCACATGTTTTACATTTCAATATTTATTTATCAAATGAGGTTACATTAAATCCATCTGGATTTATAACACTTCTTATACATAAAAAAGTAACACAAACTTACACAATATTACACAATAAAAACAATTTCCCCTTTGCTCCCTATCGCCTATCATACATAAAAAAGTAACACAAAGTGCACACAATAAAAACTATCTCCCCTTAGCGGCCCATCGCCCAACACCCCCATTCACACAGAAGACAAAGATAAACAACAAGAAATTAAATAAAAAATAATTAAAAAAATAAAAAGAAATTTGTTTCATCAGGAAAAAGTGGTAGGATGAAGTTTAAAAATGTGAAGAAGTAAAATGTACTACTGTAAAAGTAAAAAGTTCAAACCTGTGGCTCGTTCTGTTTGGTAAAATATTTTGTTGAGATGTTGCAGTAATCTTTTTAAGGATTCGAAATAAAATTGGTGTTGTAAAGTAACCAGTGTGTTTTAAATTTTTAAGTACATGTAAGAAACCTCGAAATATATACAAAAATGAAATTCTCTAAAAAAAAGAACAGTTATCTCAAATTGATATTTAAGAGCAGTACTTCCCACCTCTGACGCACATCATTTCTACCAAGGACCCCTTGAGAAGGTGCCGAGGAGGGCGTACCTGTGCCTGACAGACCAGTCTCAGGGCCCAGTCTGCTCTGTTTACCATCTACTCTGACGTCAAATCCCAACTACGGACTGCTTATATCAAGATGGCGCTGAGACCGGGATCCGGGGGAGGCAGCAGGTATTTTAGCCTTTTTTTTAACCCAGTCTGTGGCTGAAATGTGAATAATTTGTGAATTATCCTTCTCTAAATGTCGTGTAGCGTCACGTTACGGACATAGAGGACGTTCAGGGACATTCTTTACCGCTAGTTTAGTTGTGGAGGTAGACTGATGGTGTGAGATGGCTGGTTGGCAGGTGTCACAGCTAACGTTAGCCTCACAGCGAAGCTAAAACTAGCTAACTGTCTCTAATGCCAGTTCGAGCTTAGGGGCGTCAAAAAAACGTGCTTATATACTAACAAATGACATGCGTCATATGGTCTGTGTTATTATTAATATGACCGATGCTCATGAAATCAATTTATACAGGAGATATGCACACCACTCTCTTGGAGCATTGTTATCAGAGAGCTAGCTCCTGTGCAGACAGGCCTACTGACAGTTAGGTTAATCTCCTCTTTGTTATATATATATATATATATGATATAACATGTATTAAGTACACAGCTGAGAGTTTGATAAAGTTACACAGATGGTAAGTGAAGGTCTGCCCATGGTTAAAGATGTTGTCTTACCAAATAGCTTCAGAGACTTCAAATGTTCCAGCTCCACTAAAGGGAGTCAGACCTCAACGCATTGATTATTAGTATTTTATTACATGGTAAACCCTGTCACATTATGCATACTCCACAATGCTAACCAGTAAATCCTTTCAAATATGTAGGGGGTGCATTTGTATCTCACTAGAACAGTATGATGGTTGGTCAAGGAAATCTGAAACCCATGATGTGTTCTTCAGCTGAACTTGAGCTGCTTAAATAATGAATGTGGTCTTAGTACAATTGTCTTCACTAGCCTGGTCATATTACTCTGACAGGTGACACCAATGCCCTCAAGATATCTGTTGGTGACTGTTGGCTAAAGGACAAAAAGAAGATGTAATGTATGGACATGCGTGTAATGGTAGTCTTCTGATATACAGTCACTGACTTTTACTCTTGTATCTTATTGCTGAACTTTTTTTTAACTCGTGTTATCTCCAAATAATGTCAGTTTATACTCTAGGAAATAATGAGGGAAATAGGACACAGGGCCGGCACATCTTTTTCCACCCCATCTATTAGGTGTTTGTACAAGTATGACGAGGATAATATTAATAATAATAAAAATGCATTTTTTTATCCTTTATTAACGCCTTTTTGAAAACACAGTACATGCTTAAAAGACAGCAGTTTGAAATTTGTTCTTTATATTTGACCCATCTCTGAGGAAGGTAGTTTCTTAGAAGCAAATAGGGACAATACTCATTACATGTTAGCATTAAGCTAACAGACCAAGCACTAATTATTTTTTCCACATTGTTCTGAGGTAATATCAAACAACCCACACCTAGAAGCCTTTGTCTCTCATTTGAAGAACTGTGAATCTGCTAAAGTGAACGCTAACGTTCAGGGAGAGCAGAATAAAAGAACAAATTTAAACTACAGCCTCTGGCTGTACCCATAGGTCCGCAGGTCTGTGTGCATCTATCCAGACTGGCCGCCGATGTAGAGCCTTTGTATTGGACAAACTGGGCTATGACAGGTGTATGATATAAAATCCTATTAGGGGATAGTGGCGCCATGCAGATATTACTTTCGTCAACTGGCAATTGTGTTCTGTAAATGTTGACATTTCAAAATCGTTCTTTAGTTACCAATAGCTTACATCAATTATTACATTGATTTTTATTACCACCTGTCTGCCAATCGTCTTTCTCAATTACTCTTACCTAACGCGGAACCTTATTTCCAAACCTCATCCATGGGGGCTCGGTATAACAAATACAATCAATGGTACTGTTAGCCAGCAGGATACCTGTGGTAACTATGGATGGAAACAGATGATCTGTTGTGGCGACCCCGAGAAGGAACAGCCAATAGAAGAACAAGAAGTCTCACCCAAAGTAACATCTTCAATTTACTTTTGTGTAGAACTGCACAATTAATCTCAACTCAATCAAATTGTCATCCTGTGCGATTACATGAAGGCAAAAGGCTGCAATTTAATAAAAAAGACAGGTGATGAGAAGAATCTTTTTCTAGGCCCATAATAAAGAAATTGGCAATATTTTTCTGTAATGCGAATGAATGTCGTGTATGGTCACGTGACTATTCGGTGTTTAAACTAGGTGGAAAAAAGAAGCAGATGAGTTTACAATGATTAAAAACAACATCATAATAGCATTTTAAAAACTTTGCTTCCAGAGGAGTGTTTAGGTAGGCCAAAACATTGAATGTTTTCAATGTCTTCGTAGATTAATGAGTTTAAAAATAAATAGATGATAAAAAAAATCTTGAAATGAATTCTATTTCAAATTAACTAATTAACTTGTTTAGGCCCTTATTATGTAGTTGTTATTGATAACTGTCAAGAAATAATAGTTCCAGTGATTTTTGCATATAAACAATATTTATTAGTAATTTTATTGTATTCCTTCATAAGATTGATTTCACATGGAGCTTAAGTTATTTCAGATAAAACTTCCTCTCATTGATTGGAGAATTGACTGAAACTCCTGACATCATCATCTGTTATTGATAGTGACTGCTGAATGATGCCTGATGATGCACTGGCCTGCCTGTGTCCTGAGCTGTTTTTACTGCTTGTCTCCCTCTGTGTTACAGCAAGACCTGGCTTCGCCAGCTTAAGTTATGAATTAAAATACTGCAGAGTCGAGGCAATTCAGAATTGAGATTGCATATGCGTCTGAATAGAGATTGCAATCTTTTTACGATTATTTGCCAAGCCCTATATCACTGCCTCCAATTTTGGGCACTATTGCGCTAATGTTATCAATTTGATACTGACAAATGACCCATTGGATTAGATTATTTAAGGTGCTCAAATTTCAGTCACTTGGATAAGCAGAGACCTAACTGGCCTCTTCTTCTGTTTGTCCTTCCATCATTAGTTCTAGCTTGAAAAGTGAGCTGGACAAAGTTATTAGACGAATACTGAAGGCCTGCATGTGTTTTCTCTTGTAGGGAGGGCCCTCATTGAAGCTTTTTTTTTGTGTATTTCTTAGCACAGTCCCAGTGACAGTGTATCACTTGAGGAAACAGAAATGAGACTTCCAAGTTTAAGTTGCCACTTTTCGTATTGATGTTCTTTTTGAAAAAGAATAAACTGCTTTAACAAGTGTAAATTTTACTGAGTGGAAATGTAAGCACAATCCAATCATTGATCTCTCATAACAAAATCTTTTAAACTAATTTTACTGTATGTAGTAACAGTACAGTATTTTTTTCCTATTCTTGTGTTTTATTTATGTGAAATTTGGAAGCATTCATCTTATCGTGAATCATGGTTGGAAGGCTAATCCAAATCTCCTTCATTGTGGTGTAATGGGAATCTAGACTCAGGCAATGGTAAAGGAAGCAGTAGTGACTTGACTTACAGCTGACCTGAAGTCTTATGAGTGTGTTTCTTTATATAAGATTTATATTGGCTCTAATGACTTGTGTTTCTTGTTTTTCCTTTAGTTTTATGTATCCTGTTGGAGGAGCTTTGGGACCTGCACAAGGTGAGGCTTTCTAAGTTTGGGTAAAATTACTGTTTTGCTACGGTTTGAGATATATTACATATATAACATAATTATTAAATTATTAAATGTGTGCCAACAGTGTTTGACACTTACATTAAAAAAGTGTTACCAATAACTAGCAGAGCACATTGTGTGCACTTATCAGCTGTAACATTTAAACCACAATAGGCATTATCTTTTTTTCAAATTTTTGCAACTGTTTCTATGGGATTGGACAACACTGTCCAATAGAAACAGTTGCACAAATTGGAGAAAAACAACTGTTCCTTCTTAGCCTGCTTCAGTTGGAAGTAACCATTACCGGCTTTGAATATCAAAGAAGACCTGTAGTTTTGGAGAAAATGTCACTTATCAATTTGTATTTTAATGTTCTGTTGATGCACTGTAATTATGATACAGATCATCATGTGCCCAGAGTGTAGATAAATACATGTCTTGAGCCTTGCTCACAAAGCTGGCCTGGTTGAGCCAGATCTCGGGCACTTTGTTGACATTGTGGATAGAGACAATATTTTGCAGACTGCAGTCAATTATCTTCCCGAGTCTGTCGATTTGATGCTCTGTAATGGATGAGATGATTAGTCTGTTCAATGAGACATCAAAATTTGTTACTAGAGAGTAGACTTTGACTTTTAAAGCCTTAAAACTCATTGTTGCCGAGCTGGTGAGTTTCTCTAGGCCTTGTTCCATCTGCCTGCTGCTCTGGACTGATTCACAGTCCAGTCAAAGTTAGGTTTTCTATGAAAGCTCTTATTTGGGGATTCTACACTTAACTCTTGGCCAAAGAATAACTGCATTCTACCTTAAACTTGACAACATTATTCATTGTAGTTCATTGAAGTCCATTATAATACCTTTCTCAAGCTGATGCTATGATGAATGTGACCACCTTTTCAATTGAGCAACTGATGTTGCCTAGGGATGGAAATTGATAACATTTTATTGATACCAATGCCATTAGAGTTTCTGCTTATCGATCCATTCTTTATCGATTCCCTTATCGGTAAATTTCAATTTTCTATGTCAACATCGCAAATTTTATTGAGTTTTTGCACACCACACACACAAGTACATTGTACATTTTTGAACATCTATAGGCTATATCCATCATATTCTCATTATTAGTCATGAGTTTTTTGCTTGTACCATATTAGTATATGGCACCGAAAGCCAAAGTTCTAGGCCAATTGACTTTGATAATAATCAAATATGATTAGAAATCATCTCCTATTGAAAGGGTGCAAACCTTTCAGTATGGTGAGTTAGGCTTGGACATCGAGCCGGGCGAGTGATGTTAGCCTGGGAGCAAATCTTGATAGTAATGCTCGATTCTACACCGCCGTCATGTATAATGGACATATGTACCTTCACTGCTCTGCTGAGGAGGGAAAGCAATTGTTAACTGGGTGCGTAGTGTGTCAAACACAAGTCACTCCTGATATTTAATGCCGTGCTGCGTCAACAAATGTTTCAGCATGTTGTTGGTGTTTCCACCGTTGCTTTAAATCAAAGCCACAGATATTGCGTCATAAGCATTATTTTCAGTAAATGAAAGAAGACTTTGGACCGCCTCTGTCTCTTGTCCGCTATGATTACTCCTTTGTTGATGTTTGCGCTTTCTGTCTCTCACGAGAGCGTGCCTTCATTGTTTTGCAAGGCACGCAGAACTAAGAGGAGGGCATCAATAAGGTAATCATTAAGCATGAAAGCAAATTAAATGGATGGCTCAAACTAGTTGGTCAGGGTTCTCAGTTAGAACCAGTTCTCGATTCCCATCCCTAATTGTACCTGAGAAGCATTTTTATGAAGGTGAAAGGGTTGGAAACGAAGTCCTTGGTATTTATTTTTCTTTTCTGGGGCTACTTTGCTGTATAACATCCTGAGCTTGTTCCTCGGGGATGTTATAGAGTTTGGCAAACACCTGCTTTTTCTCTTCACCTTCCACCACACTGACTATGATGGACAACTTTACTTCGAGCCGTTTGTCTCCCTCTCCTTTTTTTGTTGACTTGAAAATCTTGCTCAAATCCTCGTCAAATCACAACCTGTCATCTGGTTCTTTTGCTTGCGGCCACTTAATCTAGTTCTGTCCGACTATTCTGCAGGGAATGGACGCTGTACTGCATGGAGTGGCAGGGCTCTTTGGCGTGATTTTTGGTTGGCTTCTAGTATCTTGCCAGGAGTAATTCTTGCGAGATATAGAAACTGCAACTCATCCTAGCCTGATATCTCTTGAAGCCACATGGATTCTTGTATATATTATATTATATACATATAATTAGGCATTTATTTTAAATTAGGCTATGTCACAGACTTTTTTTTACCTAATGCCACCTCATAAAAAAATAGGAATCGTTTAAAGTGCTTCTGTATGTCACACGTCAAATACCAAACAAGAGAACTCTGCAATAAAATGTAAGTTTCAATTGATCTTGCATTAGATTTTCAAAGAAATAAAGTAAAATAATTTGTTTAAAGGGTCGTTGCAGTTAAAACATGTTGTTGCAAATACAAATTAATTAATAATAATTAAATAATTAATTTGTATAACTGTGTTATGTTTACTGTACAATGTAACAGTGTCTGTTTTGGTGTGTTCCTGCAGGCATGATACCAATGCAGCCGCAGCCGCAGCAGCAGCAGCAACAACAGGGTTTCCCTATGGTTCCTGTTATGCAGTCAAACATGCAAGGCATGATGGGAATGAACTTTGGTGGACAAATGCCCCCAGCAGCCATGCCTCTGCAGGTGAGCTGGATTACTGGGCTGGGTATGATACTTGGTAAATGTACCCAACTTTAATTTTTTTTATATTTATCCAGCAAAATTTGGATGAGGTAATTTGACCGATGTTTTTTTAGACAGAGGAATATTGAGATTTCAGACCTGTTGGTTGCATGTTTTTTGTGTCTTAACAGGGTGGAATGTCAATTGGGATGCAGACCCCTGGTATCCAGTTCTTAAGTCAGCCACAGTTTATGAGTATGAGACCTGCTGGGCCCCAGTACACTGCTGATATGCAGAAACAAATGGCCGAAGAGCACCAGTAAGATATAGTTACTCTAAAATAGTTCTTCTTTGTGTTTCTTTGCATGGAGTCTGCTAATGCGTAAATCCTTCAACCAGTCTGTATTCAGTGCAACCCCGGAGTAATACCAGAGTTAAGTCTCAAAACCACCCATCAACACGGCTGAGTGTTATCTGTTATAATTTTAACCACAACCCGTCCCACAACTCAGTACTGCTGCACAGGATGTGGAAGAACCATGTCCAAAAGGTTCTGATTCTTTCAGATCTGTAGGTGGTTCATTGATTTTAAATAAAGGGGAAAAAGTTAAACATTGTTGCATTTTAGCAGGTCCGCTTCCTGTCTTAAGCAAATGAGTTATCATTTTGTCCCCGATATAGACTGACAGGAATTACATTTTTGATAGATTGTAAACCTGCGTCACCAGGATCCATTTGTCGAAATTGAAATATGGGGATCAGCCGAAAAGGATTAATATAATACTTCTTCTGAGAACTTCTGAAAAATTAGAAGACTATACGCATTTTTACTTTTATTACAATGCAAATAAACAGTTACGAAAAAAGGCTAATAACATAGTTCCACTCATTTTTTTACGAGTGGAACTATATTATTAGTGATATTAATTGATTTTCATCCTTTTATCAATTCCTGAGCATTGAATCTCAACATTAACTAAACGATTGTTTTAAATGTCCATAAAACAACTGGCTCAGAATATCACCCATTCCTCAGATCTCTTTTAAAATCAACTCTTTAATGTATACTATCCAAGTTATTTTCTTGTTCCGAGTGACCACAGATGGTTAGTTAAATTGGTTGGTTAGTATAAAGTTGGTTTGTTTGTTGTGTTGGTAGAGCGTATGTCTCCCTGAACCCAATATGCTCCCCGAGCGCTTCAAAGGCATCCCCCTTGCATACAAATATTTCACTGTGTTGCACTGTGTATGACTGTATGTGATTAATAAAGTATTTAAAAAAAAAAAAAATGACATACTCCTAATTGAGCTGTGTTTTGCTCAGTGTCCCTTCAAAAGTCGATATTTATTCATTCAATGTTGGCCTTTTTAGATATGGTTGTATGTATTGAGAAAATAGATTGTGCCTCTGTCTTATCATGTTCCCAACCGGACCCAAGAATCTTCTTCCTGCCGTTTTAGAAAACGTCTAGAGCAGCAGCAGAAGATGTTGGAGGAAGACAAGAAAAGACGACAATTTGAAGAACAGAAACAGAAGTTGAGGTTACTCAGCAGTGTCAAACCCAAGGTGAAACTCTCACCAGTCTGTTGATTTTACTATTTTTCTTATTCGTTCATTACTCATCTCTATTATCCTATGGGTTGTTGATGTTTACGTAGACAGGAGAGAAGAGCCGAGACGATGCCATGGAGGCAATCAAAGGCAACCTGGACGGCTTCAGCAGAGATGCAAAGATGCACCCCACTCCATCATCACAGACGAAGAAGCCAGGTACCTTCACCTAATTTCTTTTGATGAAATTACTGAGGGTTCCTGTTGTGCCTCTCCATCAGCTTATCTCTTCTGGATGGGATCTGCCTTAATGTCTAGGTTTGAGAAAAATATAGCTTGATCAGAGGCAGATTATCATGAAGACTGGTCAACTGGCAACCAGACAAGCGAAAAACAGAATTTCCTGTCTCTGTATATAATTTGCAACATACTGTAGATTTACACTGATTCTTTATCACACTTCTTTTATCAGACTAATTTATTATCTTTCTATTTATATCTTTATTTTCTTCATCTTCCGAACTGACAGTATTGACCATAGAACTTTTTTTGTGGTGTCTTAATTTTTCAGCACAACACCTGCTTGCAATTTGTACTATCTCCTTGATCTTGGGTTTTCCCTCACCAAACCTGTTCCTTTGTATTTTACACGTTTTTTAAGCATCCTTAAAAGAAAACGAAAAACCTTTCCTTTATAGCAGAGGGGGCAAATAACCATCTCAGCAGCTCCTTGTCACAGGTTTCTTACATCCACGAGTTGTAAGCGGTTTCACTAACAATGGTTTCAGGATTTAAACTTCATTGGCTGTTATCATTTTTAATTTTAATTATTACTAGCATTGAGACAAGCTGAAACTGTCCAATATTTCAAGATTTATTCTTTTTTGTCACATTTATTATCTCTAGACATCCTCGATTTATTTTGAAGGTTTAATGGCTTATGTAATTTTATAATTTTTATTGAATCTAAATATATTTATTAAATTAGCTTTTCTTCAATTTTTGGTCTTGCTTTTGTAATGTGCAGACCATGGTTCATTCTCCATTGTAGTGTGTGCCATGTGAAGTGCCATCATCATTATTTTTTCATTTTTGCAGACTCATCGCCATCACACCCATCTGTCACCATTCACTCCCTTCACTCTTCTTTGTTTGAGGACAATGACGAGTTTAGTGACTTTCAGGGGTCTTTAAACACCCCTGCCTCCTTCCCTCCGTCCTCCTCCTCCGCTTCCTCAACCTTCAGCTGCTCCTCTCAGACCCAGGTCCAGCCCACGCACTCTGCCCCCAAGTCTGGTTTCCCTGAGGACGATGACTTTAGTGACTTTGTTCAGGGTCCTGTGAATACCATTGCCCCCTCCAACCTCCACCTATCATCACAGGTCCAAGTCGAACCCTCATCCTCAGTTCTTTCCTCCTCTTCCTCCTCCCTCCCTCAGTCCCTCCCAGCCTCTGTGTCAATCCCCACTGTCACTCAACACTCTGCTGTCAACACCAGCTCCCAATCTACATTTCAAGGTAACTTCTTTTTCTTTGTTGCCGCTTTCCCTCCTGTCATCATAATTTTTTCCTGTACCCAGGTACACTTTGAATAAATAGTAAGGTTTTTATTTTTCTCATATGTTGCTTTTATTGCTGATGAATATTTTGACTGGATTTTTGGCAGTTTCAGGCCTGTCTTAACAGTTTGAGAGCATGCAGCCAGCACGGCCAATGGCTTAGTTTCATTAGTTACATTTTTAAAGCTATCAAACATCACAAATTTAGGCAAACAGGGACATTGACATACTGTAATTAACACGCCCAACATGCTTTATTATTTAAAGGGAGCTGTATTAACCATATATTAATTTAATCCACAGTTGATGCTTTTGCTAATCTGTTTTCGTATTGTATTTTGCACTGATAGACTCACTCTGGTGTGTCATCTGCCAAATAATCTCTCAGTGAGCAGCTGCTCTATGACAACTCTCGGTCTTTAGACCACAAATGACAGCACAGACCAATATCCTTCTGTCCATAGAAATACAACTGCCTGCATTCCATCAAGTGTCATCCCCCACAATCCTCTTAGACAATTCTGACCTAGTTGTTCGGAATCTGCATTAAGAAGATTAGTAGGCCTCAGGATCACTTGGCTCTGATAGAAGATGTTTGAAATCATAGTAATAACATTTTACTTGATCTGGGAAAATTTCAATTTTCAAATAGTGTATGATCAAAATCACAGATTCCATATGGAATTTGACATTTCATATGGAATTAAAACATTAAATATGTTCAGGTAGACATTTGACATGCACTGCAAAAAAAATTACAAACAGTGGGGAATTCACAAAGCCTATTGTAAATTTTCATAAGGGGCAAGCAACTTTCCATCTATGCAATTTCCTTTACTTGAGTGGTATTTTCTAAAGACACAGGGAAAATGCAAAAACAAATCCTTCAATTAAAGCATAACGTGTGTTTATCAACTTAACTTCCTAAAAACTGGAAGTTTAAACTGTTGTGTGTTGAAAATGTGAGATATCAAGAAATTCTCTCCTCATTCACCCTTTTAGGCCCATCCCTGGAAGAGAAGCTATTCTCCTCGTGCAATTTTACTGCTGATAAGATGGCCCAGGTTAACTTTAAACCCAAGCAGTGTTTGGCAGGACTGGGTGCCAGAGCTAAAGTTTCAACTCATTTTCAATCCAGCACTAAATCCAGAAACTGGGCTGTGGCCCCTGAGGAATTGAGTTCTGTCTTCATCTCAGAAAAGCTACCTGAGGCCCGTGTATCAGCACCCAGTGTCACCCCTTCAGCTCCTGACTCATCTCCTCAAACCAGTAGTGACAGTGGTGAGAGAAGTGCCTATTTGTTGGAGGATACTCACCTTCTGATCTTCCTGCTTTCCTGCTTTGTAGCATAAAAACAGGGCAGCTGCTTTCTCTATCCTGGCAAAATGTTTTTAACTCCTAGTCTGAGACGATAGATGAGGAATCCTCCCTGGTTACCTGACATTTTCTACTAAATCTCTGTTCACTTCTTATATTTCTGCTTACTTTATACCTTTGCCACTTGAGGCAAAATTTTATTTGTAGGGCCTTCTCTTGCTGGCATTCTCCGCTCACATTGTGCAAGTAGACTCTGTCAGTCGTGGTCTTGGTGAAATAGCCACTGAATCAATGAAGTCCTGTCTGATCCTTTGCTATGTAACATCCACTCAGAGAATGACTTCTGGTGCATGCTGACTGCTTTGGTTTACCAGGGATACGCATGGATTGGCAGATTCCACTCGGGCCCGAACATAAACCCAGGCTGATTGTGCATGCCATTCACCTACTCCTTCGTGCCATTATTTGTTTGTCTCTGTGTGTTTCCTTGAGGGAAATGATATAGAGACACATAATGGAAGGCCAAAGAAATAAGATTAATTTAACTGCCCTAGACTGATAGGAGTATTATATGCTAAGTGGCTGTCGGTATGAACACAAATCCTGCTGCAAACAAGCGGTAGTTTTTTTATATTTGTTAGTTTTTCAGAAAAAATCTATCAAGGTCAATGTCAGTGATTAAATTAAATTTTAATGTATTTTTTCTTACAAGGTAGACTCCTCTGTTCACTCTCAGGGAAGCTGGAAATGGCTCACAGACTGATTTATAGATGTCTGATGTAGCAGAAACCTTGTGCAGAGAAGCATTACATCAGCATCAAGCCCTCCAAGACATCAGTGACATCAGTATGATTTTGTCAGGATTTGATGCAAGCAGGTCTCATCTGCCAAGGGTTTTGGCAAAATCAAATGCTTGGATGAGGATTTGCTATCACAACTAATTGTGAATGTGTGCATGTGTGTTTGTTTGTGTGACTCTGATACTAGGTGTTGCTGTTTACCCACAACAAGAGCACATCCAGCCCTTGATGCCAGCCTGGGTTTACAATGACAGTCTCATCCCAGGTAAAGATTTGTACCGTAACATGTCCAGTGTAATGTTCCTGATTTCTATTTCATTTTATTTATCTATTTTTGTAAAATCTCTAGTTTAATTGAGAATTTAGATCATGACTTCTCCATTTCTAGCATTCGTTAATATTTTCCCTTCTGTTTTTTCCTTCCCTCAGAAATGTTCAAGAAAGTTCTTGAATTCACTATGACTCCTGCAGGGATAGACACAGCCAAACTCTACCCAATACTTATGTCATCAGGTCTCCCCAGGGAAGCGCTAGGACAAATTTGGGCCACAGCCAACCGCACAACACCTGGCATGCTAACCAAGGAGGAGCTTTATACAGTACTTGCACTAATAGGTGTAGCACAGGTAAATACAGAAGTCATTACAAATTATCCTCTTAAAACAACTTCAATAATTGTCCTCTGTGGTTTTCACCAGGCTTTGGCTGATTCACACGCCAAATATAAGCCAAATATATAATTTAAGTCCCCCTCAGCCAAATTTTATACTAGGCCTCTTATCATCCTTAGCCTAGGCCTGCTACCTCGGGAGGCTCTCAATAGCTTTTTTTGTTAGGAACCTTTGGTGATATACATATTGAGGAGTTTTGTGAAATACAAACATTGTACTTTTTGTTTTCAGTCTGCCTGTAACATCAAAGGAAGCTTAATCTCATAGAATGATGTTGGCATAACAATGTATTTTCTTTCCCCAAGTACAGTGTTATCAAATATGAATTTGACACCTCTGAGTGTTTTTTTTTAAATCTTTAGCTGAATATGTTTTTAAATGTTTATAAATACCAATTGAACTCTGTGCCTTAGAGCAATAAGCTATATAAAGTACTTTCTTTTTTTTTTTGATTTTCATTGGATTTGGACAACAAGAAAAACAGAAAATATATTTAGTTGTATTCCTAAAATCTGTGTCCATGTTTCAGAATGGCCTTCCTGCAATGAATGTGGAGATCCTCAGTCAGTTCCCTTCTCCACCAGTACCCAACCTGCCATCCCTGACTATGGCCATGGCCCCTGTCATGCCCCAGCACCAGCAACCCATGATGACCAAGCCCCCTGTCTCAATGGCCATGTCTGCACCGGTGACACCAGTCATGGCTATGACACCTGCCGCACCAGCTCAAGTACCAACAAACACTAATTTTATTGCCAGTTTCCCTCCTACACAGGTAATGATGCCTTTATTCACGCATTCGCCTTTCAGTGGGAACATTATAATTCACACATGAATCACTTAACATGTCGACATAGGCAGCCAAAGTTGAGGATGATGACTTCCAGGACTTCCAGGAGGCTCCAAGGGCAGGAGCAGGAGAAAAAGCCTTCCAAGGGCAGTTGGGGGGAAGCTTCCCCATAACCATTACACCTCAGCAACAAAACAGGTACAATGCAGTGAAAACTCTGAATAGCCCTAAACCATTATTATTTTACAACGCATGGAAAAATTCAACAAGGCAACACATGATAATCAATCCTTAAAGAGAACCACAACTATAAAGACGTTAAGGCATCATAATGCCATAAACGTTTTTTTATAATGATACGTGGTGTTAAGAACTCATAAAATACTGTCATTACTTTAAGAATCCTCAAAGTTTAAGACATATTTGACCTACGCAGGTCGCCATTACTTTAACTGCGCATTGCATTATGGGTTGATGACGTAGAATGGTTGTTGTTGCGCTGAAGTTGGTTTTGGTTTCCGTAGCATTGGTGAGAGAACAATCAATATAATGCAACATTGTGTTTCTTTTGGTTATAATTTCCAGTAAAAAAGGCAATACGGGAAGCAATGTAAGACTTCACAGCTTTACCAGAGATAAGATGAGGAGAAAAACAGTGTACAGACGCTTATGGACATACACAACTTCTAAAGGACCCTTGTCTTTGTTCCCATCACTTCTCTCCTGATGCATTTGAAGTGTTTAGTCAACCACATCTAAAAGATGCTTATGGGTCATGGTGGTTGTAAACAAAGGCTAAAACGAGATGCTATGTCAACAATGTTTCCACACAAGGAGACCAAACGCCACAGAGAAGCGAGTGACAACCGCTGTATTAATCGGCAAATACAGGAAAGACTCGACGATCTCCTACTAAAATCTGAACCAGCTTACGGATGCAGAGAGACTGAAAGCAGAACATCGGCAACGACTATGACCTTTGAGGATATAATACAACGATGGTATGATCTATGTGCTTACCTTGAACAGCCGCTGACAAAAAGCAGAGCTATTCACAAAAAACACACACCTTCATGGTTTCTATAGCAACACAATTTCCGCACAGACATCACTGACTGTGTCCCCCTCTTGCTTCATCACGTCTCGCATCGTCTTCTTGTGTTTACTCATTTTACGTAAAGTTTTCCAAGTTGTCCTCGTCAATGTCGCGCTCCGGTTCTAATTGAAAAGGCTTGACAGATGACATTTTTAACTGTCGAATTAGGATTAGCGGTTCAGAAGCCGGACAGCGCACCCATTTGACGTCACTACCCAGAATGCATTGTAAACAGCAATGCCGGCTTGTAGGGTAAAATTAATGTTGCATTTATACACTTCATACCGTCAAATATGTTTTAAAGAAAAAACTGGAGCCTTCATAAATTTATTGTTCTGGTGCACTCGTAGTGATTTTTTTCATGTTAATTAGCATTTATATTTTTTTCCCAGACATGAAGGGGGAACAAATTAAAACACTGCAGGAAATAGGAGTATGGTCAAAAGCTTGACACTATAGGCACCTAGCACTCTCTCAGAGAGGAGAATGAGGAGTTCTGCACTTAAATACTTGCCTACATAATTAGGGATGTTCAAAAAAGCTTAAGGTTGACACTCTTCAAAAATATATTTACATATATTTTCAGTGGTTAAGTTTTGCTTGTTCGATTATAACTGCTTCAGCTTTTTTGGAAAAATATTTTCAGTTAAGAGGGACTAATACTCATCCCTGGTTATTGGCTTACAAGTGAATCTGCATAATATTTGTGCCTTGCATTGTCTATCTTGGAAACCTACGAGCCAGACAGCCAGTCCGAATCTTTATATGTATTGAACAGACAAGAAATAGAGTAGTATTGATATTCTTTCTTATCTCTGGAAAAAAAAAATCAAATAAGCGTGTTTTCCATTATGTTAAGTGGCTCAGGATGAGGTCCTGAAAAGGTAAGGGCAAAAGTAGTAAAACTGCAAAATACATGTTTTTTTTGGCAAAATACCATTTGGCAATATTTCCAGCGAAATAACTTGAAAGGTTCCTCATCACCTGTGCCCAAAATATGCATTTGTTCTCGCCACTATATATAAATGTGATGTTATATATAAATGTGAATGTAAATGTGATATAAATGATGTTGAGGCCAGCACAAATATGCAGCTCATGGGCAATAAACTCTACAACTGAACCTCACGCTCCCTAATTTCTGACTAATAGCTATTGTGTCCCTGCAGTGCGCCTGTCATGCTGACCCCAGTCTCTAGTTCCTCCTCCGCCGCTGTCATGTCCTCTGATAAGTATGCAGTCTTCAAGCAGCTTTCTGTAGATCAGCCTTCAGAGCCCCCTCCACCTGCCTCAGGTACAGTTTATCCCTCAAATAGGGTCATGGTATGTTATGCTACAGCCAAGTCAAATCATAGTTAGAATAATTAAAGTAGGTTAGAGAAGAAAAATGAAGTTGAGATGTTAAAGCAAACATAGACAAGGGCTAACAATAACAAAGGATGTCCTATCATATTGGTAAGATGCCATGTATAACGGATTTTGGCTTTTTGCTTGAAGGTCTTAGAGTTATCAGAAGTAAAATTTTGGCCAAAATCTGACTTTTTGATCATATGACTTGGATCTGATTTTTTTTTTTAAAGGAAGTTGAAGAAAAATGTGGTGGGAAAAGTAGAACCACATGGAATCGGATCTTTTTCTAATCTGATTTGGGCCCATTTATTATGTGATCACAAGTCAGAAACGTATCGCTTTCAGTACTGCTGATGTGATGGCATTGTGTATTGCCACTTGTTGTCATTTTCAGGATTCATGTGTCCTTATTTCTGCTCAGCATGCTCATCACTTTGAGATTTGATCCAAATGTAAAGTGCGTTAAATAAAATGTATTATTATTATTATTATTATTATTATTATTATTATTATTATTTATCAGTGTTTTGTCCGCAGTGATGGACAAAGTCAATTATGAAGGATCACAGCCACAACTTCTGCGATACATGTGGTTTCAAATTTAATAAATAAATCCTGTTTTTGCCCTCTTGACAAACCATCACCTCACAACAGTTATCACAGGAAACTATGCAAGAATGAATCCCTGAATCATTATTTTATTAATTTGGTTAATGAACAGGCATACATACCAGTGACTGTTTTTGATGTTCATCAGTATTCTTGATGTAAATGTTACGTCATGGTATTGATCTGCTCACACTGAATTTAATCGTCCTTTAGCAGTAGAGTATTGTAGAAACACCTGCTAAATGTATTGGATTTTCTCTTCATATTTCCCCTTTACTTTTTGATTTGTTCCAATCCAGATATCGGAGACAAATACAGTGTGTTCAGACAGCTTGAGCCACCATCTGACAAAAAGACGGCCGGTAAGAAATTCAGTCCTTCTTTATTACATATTATTGTATTATTTATAGTATTCCTTGTTTTTTAGTCAGATTACCTCTGCGTCTTCGTTGTGACGAAGGGGACTAACTTGGCTCTGAGATGGTCCCTGCAAGCACATGTCTCAAGGACAGGAGAGACCTTCAGAAACAATTTGACTTCATTCTTAGAAAACAGTTTTTTACAAAGATTTCTATTAGTTTGTTGCGACGAGATTGCTAGTGCTAGATTTGTTTTAATTATTTGTTTCTTAACTTGGAGGAAACTATCAGATCATGAGAATGCCAAGAGATTGCTAGTGCTAGTTTGTTTTAATTATTTGTTTCTTAACTTGGAGGAAACTATCAGATCATGAGAATGCCATATTATCACTGTTATATGTTTACATCGTACCTTGTTTTGCAAGCATGCAGTGTTGATATTAGTTTTCCCGTCCCTGTTTCATTAGAGCAGTTTCCGATTGGGACAGCTCTTACAACTCCAGTAAGTCATGCTTTGCGGTGACCTTTTCCTGGCACTGTCAGGCTCAATCTCCTTAATGAGCCCATTAGTTATCTCTTCCTCACCATAAACCAGTTGGTGAGATTAGACTCTGTTTCAGCCCATGCATAAATCATAACCCAGTCGATTTAAAATCGCTGAAACAAAAGAATGCATTCTTTTATGTGTGGTTTTTGAAACAAACATGTTTAAAAAGAATTTGCAACAAAAAGATTTAACTCCAATTTATTTTTATTTTAACAAATTACTCATAACAAGAATACCTGTATTTTGTTTTTAAAATTTTCTTAATTTCTGAAATGTCCTTGTTGACAAAAACAAAATTTTCTTATCAATATTGGACAAACTATAAGATTATCTTACATAATGTACTACTTAATCACATTAAGTGAAATGGGGTAATCACATTGAATTGAATAATTTTTTTTCAGTAGGAGGAAGTTTTACTTGCAAATTTGAGGAAAAGGGCAAAAATATTTTTTGTATATATATATATACATATATATATATATATATATATATATATATATATATATATATATATATATATATATATATATATATATATATAATATGCATAAAAATAAATAAATAAAACAAAGGTCTCCTTTTTTAAAATTATTTATTTTTATGCCTAATTGCTTTATCATTTTGTATTTGCATGAGTGTCTCTTTTGATGAAATGGACGGAAGTAATCCAGTGGCTTGTTTATTTGAAGGATATTAGAATGACAGAATGGCGGGTGACTTTATTGTCTCGTGTTTGTTGCCCTTTATGTTTATCTGTTATGATAAATACATTTTAATTATCTTCAATTGTTCTCTTGGGTTCACAGGGGAAGGATTTGCAGATTTCAAGTCTGCCAGTGCTGATGATGGCTTCACAGACTTTAAAACCGCCGACAGCGTTTCTCCCCTAGACCCTTCTGAACAGCCCAAGATTCTTCAATTTGCCTTTCCTTCTGCTTTCCCAAACTCTCAGTCTCTACAGCATCTACCGCAGCAACAGCCAGCAGTGTCTCTTTCTCAGCCCAAAAATCCTCTCAACATGGCTGACCTGGACCTTTTCTCTTCAATAACTCCCTCTGTTCCTGCCCCCCCAGAGACAAAACCCAGCACGTTCCCCTTGGTGCCTGCGCCACCCTCTCTAGTGCTTCCTCCTGTTGGAACCAAACCTACAGGGGGAGGTGCAGATGATTTTGGTGACTTTGCCCTTTTTGGCACTTCTTCTGACGCTGTTCAAGGATCATCAGCAGGAGGAGCTGTGGCAGCGCCTCAAGATGACTTTGCAGACTTCATGGCATTTGGTAGTTCTGGTGGGGAGCCAAAGGGCGAGAGCAGTATAGGGATCCAGGGGGAGACCTTCACTCAGCAGCGGCCTCAGCAGAGCTCAGACAAATACGATGTGTTCAAACTGCTGTCTCTGGAGGGACGCCTGGCCTATGATGACACTAAGGAGAGTGGCTCTTTCTCTTCTCTCAAAAGTGACACAGATGACTTTGCTGACTTTCAGTCTTCAAAGTTCTGCACGGCACTCGGGGCCTCGGAAAAGACTCTGGTGGACAAGGTGGCATCTTTCAAACAGGCTAAAGAGGACTCCGCCTCTGTCAAGTCCCTTGACCTCCCATCCATAGGTGGCAGCAGCGTAGGAAAGGATGACTCCGAAGACGCACTCTCTGTGCAGCTAGACATGAAGCTGTCGGATATGGGTGGAGACCTGAAACATGTGATGTCGGACAGCTCCCTGGATTTGCCAGGTCTCTCCGCCCATCAACCTCCCGCTACAGGTGAGGAACTAGTGCGATTGCTGTGGTGAGGCCTCAAGGCCAACATTGACCATTCTACCCATTTGGGTCTTATGTCAAGTGGTCAAAAGGCAAGGTAATGAGGTCCAATTGAATTGAATATGCTCAAATCCTGATGACACTACTTGAGTAACATATCAGACTAGACGCATCACATCTTTTAATCTGCATTTAAACATTCATCCCATCGTTTATTTTTTTTTATGTATTTACTTGTATTGTTTCACTCGCACTTCCTACTTTTTGTTTTATTCAAATATTCATCCCTTACTCCCTTTATGTATTATTACTATTACTATTTTAATGACAAAAACATCCTAGGCCATATCTATTTATTATTTGTGAATGACAATGAATGTTTGGTTAATGTGTCGGCAGTAATATTTCAGATTAGATGAGGTTCCAGGCTGTTTTCTGCATGACTATTTAATTAGTCAAGATTAGACAATTTAAGTTTTTGTGGAACAGGCCGGCGTTAACCACAGGCAGGTTATGTATCTAATGCAACGCGGCCCAAGCCAATCTAGTTGGGTTGCTTCGCTCGCACAAATGTCATTTGGTATTCGCATCGACTATGGCAAACCCATGAATACAAGCCCTTCTCTTCTGGGAATGATACTTACAATCTTTCTTTCCACGTTTATTTTCTGTTATCTACTATCACAACTTCCTCTTTGTAGTTGTTGTGGAAGTCACAGATACGTCTGAAAACCAAATTTTGCCAGGTCTAGAATCATAACAGTATCTGAAAGCAGACACAGACTGATCTGATCTGCCTGCTCGTGTCCAAATGTGTGACGTGTAGCGAATCTCAACACTGATAGGCTTTTTAATGATTGCGTCAATTTCTTGAGCGAGATTGCTCCGATTATATGTTATTGCACCTCGCAGAATATTCGGGTCAAGTTCAGTTTCAATGTGGCCTAAGCCATCATTCAACTTTTTAAACAGTGACATGTGGCTTGTACTGAATAATAATATACCTTATTATATAATCTGGATCATATGCAAATTGAATGTTTTCTTAAAAGGACATTTTTCAGACAGCCACAACAAATGAGCTATTTTGAAATGGAGCTGCAGTGAATTGTTTCACATAAGTACCTGTGGTATTTGGTACAACAAAACTGGATTTTCAAGCCAGAGTTATGAATGTGAGTGTGTGTAGACTTCATTTAGTATATTAGTATCAACATGCAGTAGTAGAGAGTTGCAATGCAGTAAATAGCCCTCTTATATATGAGATGTTTCCATAATTAGTTTTTTCCATGCATCCTTCATGAAAGTACAGTTGAACTTCCTTTAATTTGTTATTAAGTAATTTAGAAAAAAACGGATTGCTCCTATATCATTTCTTTAACAATCAGGTAATTCCCGTGGCTGCACTCCCCTTTTTCCTCCCTCTCTCCTGTGTTCATCATTTACTCAACAAGCATCTCACCTCTCATTTCATGACTCGTGTCAAAGGAAATATAACCAAGGATGTTGTGTAATTGATGTCAGGTGAAATCCTTGTAACCAAAATAATTTTCTTTTTCATTTTTTGAATTTTTTGAAGTTTCAAAACGATTTAATTTTTTTCACCTCACAGCAGTTACACCTTTTCACTCATGCAAACACGTATTCGCACGGACTGCAATTCTTAATAATATTTAAATATTAGTTATTAGTTCAGCCACATGAAAACCTTATCTTAACATCCAAGGAATTCATAATTTCTTTTCCTGAACAGAAAACTAAATGTAAACATCTCTTTTGCCTTAGTTCAGTTATGTATATGTGTATAGTGGTCAAACATGGGTTGAACCTTAAACAGGCTCTTCTGGAACCTGGAAGAAGATGTACTCAACTCAACAGTCAAGATACAGACAACGTTATACATCCCAAAAAGGCAGTTAACTTGACGGCCTTCCCAATTTGTACAATCAATCAAATACAGAAAAAACAAACACAACATTTGAACATCAGCAAGATAGCATTTTTCAACAAATCAATATATAGGTCAAAGAACAAGAGCAGCAAACGCACTATGCCACCTCAGGTCGACATGTATGATCTTATGCATGGAGCCTGATGAGAGCAACCACATAAAAACACAAACGTAAGTGTAAGAAAGTGTAAGTGTAAGAAACACTTGCAGTCTTCTTGATATTCCAGGGGCTGGGCAGTGACCACTGTTGACATTTAACAACTTGATAGCAGAAATACTAAGAGTCCTGGAGACGCAGCTAAAAAGACATTACTGATATCACTGATTGGGCAAAAACGGGGCCCAACATCGTTGCACTACTTGAAAGCTTTTACACAACTGCAGCAGCTTCTCCTCATGTCCCTGCCACCACTTTTTTTTCCACCGTTCTTGTTCTTGGAGAGCTCTAAGAGCGAACTGTTGTATAAGTCTAGCCGTGCAGTTTGAGCACCTAACTACTCTTTCTATTGTGTTTCTGGACATGTTTGGAATCTTAAAGAGACAGTATCTCTTTTATGATGGTCCTTTTGATTCTGGAACACAAAAGGAATCACATTTTTCAACAATTTTATTTTAACCTTTATCTGTGATTTCGCAACCTTAATTATTATGTTTGGCTCTATGGTCTGGCTGTCTGAGAACAAAATGTTAGTATTACCCTTCCTGCCTTGCTTTTCGCTGCAGTGTGCCTGCTTTTTCAATTTGTGAAATTGACAAGAAAATAATACAAGATATCATTTTATGCATAGTAGTATTGCAAGTTGTTTTTATCAAAGAAAAGAATGTATACATACAGATTTAATAGTGTATTTTTACTACTGGAATATGCTTTCTTATAACTCCTGAATCTTGCCGTGATTTGCCAAATATACAAATTAAATATAGCCTACAGTAATATGTAATATTAAAATGTTGATTCAAACATTTTAGGTTAACATTCAAATCTATGATGAGTAACTGGAGAATTTGTGCACATTAGCCTGCATTTGACAAACAATCAATGTCTGAATAGAGAAAGGATACTGTCTCTTTAAATCTGTTTTTGCATTTTTGATAGGATATAAATTAAGGCTCTTTATGGGATGTCAGGTGAAAGGATGGCCTCCTTTGTTTGTGTAACCCTTTGAGTGCTTGAATGAAGATCAAGTCATATTTTTGCCTGCAGTATAATGCAGATGTGATCATGTTATCATATATACTCCCAGGACTATCTTATTTTCATAATTGTATAAAGAGGGCACTCCTTTGAGGCGTTCCTCATTGCTCCTAAATTGCAGTGGGTATACAGTCTTTCCCTAAAAGCATTTACCCCCTCAGATCCCAAAAGGGGCAATGCTTCCTGTCTTGATTGAATGATCATTTTAACCTGGCTTTTCAATGCTCTGTATTCCTATCTTCAAAAAAAAAAAAACACTTGCTGCTTTACATCCTTGATAGTAAGGTAAAGGGTTCTCCGCAGCTACCAATTTTAGACTGTCAATGTGCCTTCTCATTCTGGTTTCTGCTTCTATATCCTCAGATTATCTTTGTTTTACCCTCACTGTTGGTTTTCGTCCTTTAACCCCTGACTCTGCATGCTCTTGTATTCTTAATGACTGAAATCTAATTTTGCAAGTGTTAGTTTGACAAACCTCTTGTAATGATAGACCTCTTTCACAGTACTTTGTGACCTTTCTCTTTTTCTCTCTAATGCTGTCGTAATAAATATCACTGTTGGTATTGCTGAAATGCGTACCGTCTTATTTTCTCCATTTCTTCCTTTGTGATCTAATGACACAGAACTTTAATATCACTAGGTCCTTGTCAATTTCACAAATTGCTTTTTCTATCTCAGAGCTCTGCTTTGCAGAATAGGAAGGGTTCAACAAGGTTAATCTGTGTGACTGTGTGTATGTGAGAAAGAGACATGAATACTTAGTCTTTACAAATGTGGGCATATTTCTGTCCGTCGTCATAATGAACCTGATCACAAACTTTGTAGGCAACACCACATAGTTTATGAAACTGAGGAGATGTAGTGGTAGGAAAAATCACACTGTTTTAGCTATTTCGACACTGGGCAAGAAGAAGTACGACAGAGTATTAGGGCCACATTGACAGAAAATGTAAAAAAAATACAGCTTATGAGATCATAGTCTGAATTCTTTGAGACTAAAGTTGTAATTTTAGGAAAATAAAGTCCCTTTTTACAGGGAAATATCAGAATATCACCAGAGTTGAAATTAGAAATGTGGAGCATCTAGTTAAGATATATTTTCATTGGTTTGATAAATAAATAAATATTCCAAATCAATACCTAGTAATTATAAGTATCAAGACCGTTAGAGGAGTTTTTTTGGTCGGTCTTTATTAAGAAGAGGAAAGACTTGGTCCCTCTTCTGGGCTGCTCTAGACAGCTGGTTGTTGTGGTCAACTGCAGGGCTATCATTGGTTGCATCAGCATACTATTTACTGGGGATTTGTAGTCTTACAGGAAACAGTGAAATTGGTTCTCAAAATTTTGATCCCGAAGGAGTAGGACTTCGGCAAACACGTTGTTTCAGATCAAGACTGGAACTCCAGGTTAAATTAAAAACTGAATGATGAAGAGATTAAAATCAGCATTGACAAATATATTCATCACATAATGAAGATGTTATTTTATGAAAATTAAAACTTTATTTCTCATCAAATTATTATTATTAAATTAATTATTAGTTTGCAATGTGGCTTTAATACTCCGTTGTAGACTGGAACTGCCCCTGATACATCTTCTCATTATATAATCCCAGATAAGATATCAAAAAAACTCCTTTAAACTTCGCAAGATCATTTAACATGACCCTTATAACACTCCTAATATATAATTGCATGTGTATTTTAAAATTTGTTTTCAGGTATGAAATAGGAGGAGGGGTCCTAATACTGTGCATATGATCTCATTTACGATACATACGATCTCATTCTTGGAGCATTAACAATGTAAGATAAGTGACAAGAGGATTAGTTTCTCCAAAATTGCCAGTCATCTTTTCTCACTAATTTGTAGTGGCGTATAACCATGCAGTAGATAGTTGTATCATATTTTGAAAATCAGAGATATTCACTTGCACTTGAATGGATTGGGGGCCTAGAGGAATTGAAAAGTATACAAAAAAAAATCTGAAAGAGAACAGAGCAATGTGCAGGATTAGTCTGGAAAATCTACGGATGTTACTGTGGACAGAATTTGTTTCAAAAAATCCTCAACCAAAGAAAAGGTTCCTTTTTTATTTGGGTTCTATGATGAATCTGTTGAAATAGAGACTATTCTCTTAATCGCTATAATATCAGCTATGAATCCTGTAAGCAATCAATTTTACAATCCATTCATCTCTATTGTACCTGGGGCAGAGGTACAATAGAGCCTGTGGAGGCACAGCTCTGAATCTTGAGCCGGTCGACTAGACTCGTAGACTTCCTTACTCAAACATGCCATTTAACTTCCGCTTAAACTCGGCCTTGTGATGGCCACACCACTCCCTACCCTGACTTTGTTATGCATTAGCCATTTTGCCACAACTTTAGATATACACTTGGGAACATTGTCCATTTGAAAGAACAATTTGTGACCAAGCTTTAATTCCCCAGATGAATTGAGATGATTCTTAAAGTTGTCAATATGATCTTCTTAATATAATCTATCTTCGTGATCCCATCATATTTGAAGCGTGCCCCTGTTCCTCCTGCTGCAAAACACCTCCATATTATGATGCTACCACCTCTGTGCCTCATGCTCAGGCGGTGCTCTTTGGGATTGAATCTTCCTTGTTTGTCCTCACAGCACATTATTGTCCTAATGGTCAAACAGTTCCATTTGCGTTTAATTAGACCAGTGTACATTTCTCTTACAAATATTTTAACACAACTTGGGGTAGCAAATTGACTTTTTTATGGTGGTTTTGAAGCAGAGACTCCTTCCTTGCCGAGCAGCTTTTAAGGCTTGTTTATATTTAGACCATTCCTCCAACATCTTCACACGGACATCTGATGTTTTTTCTTCTATTGGTTTATACAAAGTATTCCCACTTCAAAAACAAAGAAATTAGTGTCCTTCCTTAACAGTATGATTGTTCTCGGAATCACGTTGATTATACTTAAATAGCATTGTATCACAAATCATTGATGTACCTGTAGGCATTTAGAGATAGCTCCCACAGCTGAAAGTCATCGCTGATTTAAATATCCCATGATGTCAAGCAAAAAGGCAGTGATTTGAAGGTGGATCTACATCCACAGGTACAATCCAATTGGACACTTCAATTGCCATGACAAAGTTTTTTAAGCAAAACTGTAACTTTAACTTTGTGTTTCTTAGCTTCTGACCCACTGGAATTGTTTTACAAACTACTTGTCACATGTAGATGATGTGAGTTTGTCTCACGAGCTAATTCCTAATTCTAATTTTAAAAAAAAAAGGAGAATATAATTGGAATATTTAGTGCCTTAGTGATAATTTAACGAAAAGCTCAGTCCCTTATCCAGACTCATTAATCTGCTATTTATCCTACCAGCATCTGTGCTATTCCTAGGAACCACTGGTATTTCTGTGTTTTCATTTCAGATGGAGATGACATGAAATTTGACCCCTTTGGGACCTCAGCCCTCAGCACCCTGGCCAGCTATGACTGGTCAGACCGGGAGGAATGTCTGCCACGTGAAGTCAGAAAGCCTCAGGGCTTGGATGATTGTTCCTTCCCATCATTAGTGCCGACACAGAAGAAGGACTTGACCTTTGACAGCACCGAAAACATCACAAATGGCTCCACAGTGAAGTTCACCACCTCCTTCCCAACTAAAGATGGATCATCGACAGATGACAAGTTTGAAGCCTTTGCTAATTTTGACACTGGTGACCAGGGCAGTGTCGACGGTGAGGACGATTTTGGAGACTTTGCTAGTACTGTGTCTGAAAAGTCGGACACCCCCTCGGGCATCACTGAGGTAGGACCTGAGGGAAACCAAGGTGAAGCTTCTGATGACTTTGGAGCCTTCCAGGGGGACAAGCCCAAGTTCGGCAAGTCTGACTTCCTCAAAGCCAGTGCTCATGCCAACCTCAAGTCCAGTGAGGAGATGATCAAGAACGAACTGGCAACCTTTGATTTGTCCGTTCAAGGTGAGCGACCGTCGTCATGCTGATTGTTGAAGAAATACTTTAATCAAACGTTTATTTATTGTTCCCTCGTAGTGTGAGAACATTTGGTTTTACAATTTTCAAACATTTAGTAACTCATCTGTTATACATCTTTTATAACATAAACGATTTGCATATTAATCAATACTTCGATTAAGCAGGCAAAGAACATACCTTTGAGAAATGTTTGATTCCAAAATGAATAATAATAATTGAATTATTATATAAAATTATTATTAATAATAATTAATTCATTACTTATTTTTCCATATTGTATTGTTATCTTCATGTCATCTCACACCTTTTGTATCAAAAATAGTGTTGATACCGACCAAATTAAGTCCTTGGACCTGAGATAGTGAAATTACAATACCAAAGTGTCTACCCAACCCAAATGTATTGGTCCTACGTGATCTGTAATAAAGCGGTTATACATTAGATGGCGTTGTTGAGATGTCAGCTCAGCTCCACCATCAGTGGCTGGTGAATTAGATTAACAGGCAATTGAATCAATGTGCACAAATTACCCACATCCACTGAAAGGCTGAGATTTTTTTTTATTGTTGTGTGTTGTCATGTTTTCCAAATAAATTATAAGCATTTCCTGAATGTTGATAAAGCCCATTTGCCTCATTGGTTCATCTCCTTCTGGTGGATTTAATTATATGTGGGAAAAGGAGGCTTTGCTTTACTCCTCACAGCCAATTGGAAACATAATCTGATCACGGTGGGGCTTTTGGGGATGTGAGATGACTCACATCTATGTTTTGTTGGTGAAGGAAATGGTGGGTGTATTACCTGCATCTGGAGAACACACAAACACACACACTCACAATGCCAGCCCCACTGGAGTAGATCGGGTTTAGCATGTGTTTGCTATGGTACTCTGCCAGGATTTGTCAGTCTTTGTGTACTTATGAATAATTCATATCAGGATATTTGTATCTCTGTTTTGTTCATAATTATTGGTTGTCTAAAATTAAGCATTTATTCATGCCGTCCTTGTCCGGGTGGAATTTGCTGCAACAGGATGGAAGTTCAACGACTGCAAACAAACAATTGCATATCTCAAAATTAGCAAATGCAATGGTTTGCTGAAAAGAAGTTTAAATATGTGTGTGGTTCTCATTTAAATTATTCATCTTCCTCTTCTCTACTGTCTTTGCCTCAGGCTCCCACAAACGCAGTCACAGCCTGGGCGACAAGGAGATTGGGCGTTTGCCCCCGTCTCCAGCCCCAGAGCAGCCCTTCAGAGACCGCTCTAACACTTTGAACGAGAAGCCCACCCTACCTGTCATCAGAGACAAATATAAAGACCTGACTGGGGAGGTGGAGGTGAGGAGAGCCTGGTGGATACGGCAATCAAATATGCTATGAATAACAATCAAATTTCTATAAAATACAGATACATAAAAATACATATTTATCTCTTTTCTGTTTGCCTTTGAGTTTATTTATGATAAGAAATAATTAATTTAGTGCTCTGTTTCAGGAGAGTGAGCGCTACGCATATGAGTGGGAAAGGTGTCTGGAAAACGCTCTTGAGGTTCGTATTTGTTAATTATGTGCTTCCTTGTATGTGACCGTGATTTATTTGTCAGAGTGTCTATACAAATGTAGAATACTTAATAGTTTGAGATGAATTTCAGTTTTGTAAAATGTCCTTAATAATTACCTTTTGGGACTAATTATTTTCTTTGACCCCGTAAAAATAACTTTAGTATTTAAATTTTAACGTGTTTCAATCCAAAGTCTTTGTTCACCCTTGCATCAGAGAAAAGCACAACTTGAATTGTGATGAGAAGACACATACTTTCACATAGTACTTTAAATATTATTAAATTCTTGATATTTTAATTGTAATAACTATTGAGGTGTTTTAAAGACATCAAAATGTTTATGGTCATTGCATTATAAAATAAATGTATTATTATTATTAGTATGTCAATTCCAGAAAAAGTGTGGAGTATTTTCTTAGCGGAAATTCAGTCTTTCAATCTTTTGTTATTTTTTCACCAGGACACCTCAAAACGTTTTAGAGCAAAAGGCATAAAATCCTAAGATTATAACTTAAGTCTTAATTCACTGTTGTGATATTGTTGATAGTGAGACCAAATGTCATAATAATAGCTTCTACTTTCCCACATTTAGGTCATTACCAAAGCCAACAACATTCTTAATGGCATCAGCAGCTCCTCTGTCTGCACTGAGGTCATCCAGTCGGCTCAGGGCATGGAGTACCTGCTGGGTGAGGAGGCACATACCAAACACACACTACAAACAAGCCAGAGCTGTTAAAAAGAACCCTGTGCATGGTCTCACGGCCTGTCAAGGACAGGCGGACAGAGAGGACAGGATTAAACATGCCCTGGTTTGATGTCTTATATCTGTCTGGTCTGAGAAGGCCAGAAGTAGCATTATTGTCTGCCTATCGGTTATCTTAATAAGCTGTGAGCAACAGAAATGTCATGTTATATTGTGGGACCAATCCCTGTTAACTTCTTAGAAATATAACAGTTTTTGGGAAGCTGTGACATAATTTTCAGGAAATCACAATTTGATTTTTGGCAAATTTACTTAGTTTCTTACTAAATGGGGCGAGGTCACCGAGCACGCTGCTGCAGACACACATACACACTTTATGTGCCGCATCCTCCTCAATGGCGATCAAGCACACCTGTTCCTAATTTGCGGTCTACCTAAGCTGCAACAACGTTACATGTCTTCCTTCTGCCTAGCTTGCTGCTGCTCTGCACATGTATTGCTGCCTGTACTTTCAGCTGTAGGCTCAGATAAGGGGGTTTCAGTAGTTTACTCATCACTCTCCCACATAATCTCCATGTTAAAGATATCCGAAGGGATTTATGGTGTTGGAGCCTAGACATCAAACTCAATCTTCACTGCTATTATATAATTAAAAATTTTAAACCTGAGTTGTCTTACTGAAATCTTGTTTTTCTATTTGGTTTTCTTCACCTCTTTCAGGTGTGGTAGAAGTGTATCGCGTCACCAGGCGGGTGGAGCTGGGCATCAAGGCAACAGCTGTGTGCTCTGAAAAGCTGCAGCAGTTGCTGAAGGACATCAGTCGTGTGTGGAACAACCTGATGGGCTTCATGTCACTGGCCAAGCTTGCTGTATGATCCTCAAAATACATTTTCATTGAGCAGAAGCACAGTTGTACAGTAAATTAATACATTTAGGTTCTCTTAGTGCCATACACACAGCGACACATGTCAAAAAGAGCGTTGTGCTTCATTTCACAATAAAGTGGCTGCCAATTACACAATGAAATGTTAGTGAATCTAGGATTGGCCGTCCATTAGGTTAAAATCAATGATTAATTGACTTGGTTGCTGGAGCCTTTGTTAAGCTGCTGTTTGGATCAACAAGTATGACAAAACAGTATGGATTTATCTATCCAGCCGTCTGCTAGTAGGAACTCTGTCTTTTATTCTGCACGGAATTAGTGGGAGGGAGAAATAAAATGGAACTTATGTTTAATTGAAGTATGTAGAAAGCTTTTTCCTCAAAAACATATTCCTTGTTTTCGTTCCAAATAGTGGAAGTTAAGTAGTCTTCCTGAAAAGTTGTTTGCAGACAAATTATCAGCGCTGTTATGAGAATAGAAATAACAATATTTTTTTCCCCGCAACAGAAGTTAAATACTTGAGTGTGTGTCTTTTGTCTGTACAGCCTGATGAGAGCTCCCTAGATTTCTCTTCCTGTATTCTGAGACACGGCAACAAGAACGCCAAGGAGTTGGCCTGCGGGGTGTGTCTTCTCAACGTGGATGCTCGAAGCAAGGTCTGTGTATGCACCTACACCCAATGCTGGTTTAGATTAATATTTTTGTGCTCACCCACAGTGGGTAAATGACATTTTTTTGACTTTGGAACATTTTTCAGAATAAAGAAGACAGCGCTATTGGACGTCTGTTTAAACGAGTATGAGACGGTCAATTGTCTAACAAATGACATTCACTCTTTCAAACTGTTGCAACGTTTGGCCTATTCTCCTCTTAAAGACAGGCTTGACGGGGGGCCAAAGTGACTGGATTAACTTCTCTCCTCCACTCCTCTCTGGCTGATTGTCCTCCTAGAGAAATACTGTCACAGTATTTTGCCAAAACCACGTTAGCTAACCTCCTGCCCTCTTAGTTTGTGCTGCTTTGGCTGTCAAGCTTTTCACACGGAAACAACCCACAACAGAATTGCAGTTTACAATAACTAACAGATCAAAATTCCTGGAACCTTTTGTATTAGTTGGCCACTGAATTCGAAGAATGGAAGATAAAAGCAAGCTTCTCTTTTCTAGTTGGTGAAGGTAGCTCCATGAGTTAAATACAGCGGCCCGCAGCTGATTTTAGAATGTTCTCCATGCGCCTTTTTTGATGACTACATACATGATAAGACCGTGGAAACATGCCTTGGACACAAGTCAGACTTGTCTCTTAGTATGAAGACTAGGATTAACTAATGTGTTTGGCTAACTTAAGTCTCTCAAGTAAAATCAACTGGGGCTAATGTTGTGAGCTACACAAAAAGGTCAGTTACAGGCCTTCAGAAAGTAATCAGACTTTAACTTTTTTCAAACTTTATTATGGGTTAGGGTTAAGAGGCCGAATACTTTTATTATGAACTTACTTTTGTTAATCATATGCTCCTAGATATATTAGTGCTGTGTTGCCAAAATAGGAAGAAAAGTAAGGTACTTTATTTCCTCAAGGGGCAGTCTCCATGAGCAAACTCTTTGTTAGTAGAATTTTGACATGACAAACTTCAACATACACATAGAACAACAGGATAAAGACAAAATTGTGAATACATTTAGTTCTTTTGAAAATATTTTATATTTTATACGTATACGTACCTTTAGTTTTAGTATATATTTTTTATTCTTTTCTATCGTTTTTTCTCTTTATGTGAAGGGAAACTGCAAAATAAGAATTTCATTGCTCAGTGTGAGTTATGCTTCTACTGTGTGTGTGACAATAAAAATAAGGAAAAGACAAGACATTGACATGGACTACTCAACACAAAAATACTCCAAATAGTTCCAGTCAATCCATCGTTAACCCTGGGCAGAATATCGCACATAACTTACTGCAGCCACTAACTTTATAAAACAATAATTATAACATTAATCTCGGAAAGCACTAAGAGAGCGCAAACCTCCACCAAGGCATGAGGTAGACATTATTGTGATCAGACTCAATTAGATTGGATGGCTTTATTTGGAAAGACAATAATGCGGATTCCGCACAAACACAACCAACCCTTTTTTTCGTTTCTTACTGAAATAAACAAATGATTCCGGCTGTCATTTTTTTGCACAGACAATGTTTGAAAAAATTTCAAAACGCTATATCTCCTCCTCAGGTTTGTTAAATCTCCTATTTAACAAACCTGACATGCCTAGTTAAGGCCTCTGGTCCATGACTGGCTTGCCAATGTTGGGAAGAGGGGTTTAGCGAATGGTCCGCGTATGTTATTTTTGTCTTATGCCTTTTTTTTCCTACGGATGACTTAATGTACAATAATGTACACCCCTGAAAAAACTGAGTGGAGAGTTGTCACTTTGGCACCCCAAGGTTTGGTTCTTTCACTCTGGGTTTTTTTTTTTTCTGAGATCACAAATGTTGTACTTTGTATTTGAAGGGTTTCAATTTCTATTCTGTCAACCTTATCTGGGGGTAACTGCTCACCTCACCACTTTCCGCTCACAAACATTGGCGTTTTCCGATGCTGTTCAGTTATTAACTCTGAATCAATCATGTCCTACGGTGGTTGTGTTTTTCATCGATTAAAGGTTTTCTGGGACACTGTGGTTTAGAGGGCATGCTGATGGTGCTGATTGTCTCTTACGTTCCCGCTGCTGTTCAGCCAGAACCAGATGGATGGTTGAAGGAGGATATGGCCGACAGAGGCATCTAAGATATAAGCAGATGTGGCTTCCGTATTAGTCCTAAGCAGGGAGTACAGCTGATAATAAACCTGCACACACAGGCGCACTCTCTCACTCGTGTGCGTAGGCTGAAAATGAATGCTGTTTTATTTTGTCTCTGTGCCACTAGCATGAGATTAATGACCCATATTTTAATTACATTAATGGCAGCTCCAGACTTGTAGGAATGCTTAAAGGCCAACTGGAGAATAGCTTCTCCTCAGTATATGATGAAGTCAAAGACCAGCCTCGGCTGAAGCAGAATACGCTGATTGTTGCATTGTCCTTTAGTGAAAAGTTGCTTAATGTGTTTTTCAACCAAAGGTATTTCTGTTTTTTGACAGCAAATGAGCTCATGCTCGATTTTGCTGTAAAATTGAATCTGGATATTTGGTAAAAATGTCTGTTGCTGCGAATATAAATAGAACTCAGTAAAATTCAGTCAGTTGAAATTGTTCACATTAATGAACCAGCAATGATGGCATGCCATAGTGATGTCATGTGTTTTTTTTCTTCAGGTAAGGAAATGAGATTGGCCCGTATCATTAATGATGCTATGGAGTTAGGGCTTAATGGTAAATGCTAATTTGAGCCATTACTGGAGAAGAAGAGGAAATCCTTTTAAGATGAATAATTTTGCATTTCTGGCTATTTGTTAATGCGGATTTGTGAAGTGCTTCACCGAATGAGGCTGATTATGTTGAATACCTTTACTCAATTATTTTGGCGGCAGGGCTTAAAGAAGTTTTGATCCGTCATATGTCCTCAAATGTTCCCTCGTCCACAGAATTTGGGTTTGTGAACCTGTTTTTGGTTACCCATCTCTGTCTCTTCATGATTTATTGAGCCACAGACTAGCAGGACTCCTACACAGCTGGAGTTAGGCAGTAAAATTACTTGAATAATATCAGAAAAAAATAATATTGAATAATCTCTAGAAAAAATCCAAACTAAGGAATAAAGATTGATGAGTTGATTTGCTGTTAATAATATTTCTTTGCTATGGACCACTCTGATTGCTGCTGTGAAACTTAACAATATTTTGGATTGTAGCTAATTGAAATCAATAATTACATTAAAATCAACAGCATACATTACTGTTTGAGTGGAACTACTTCAGAAAATGTCATTAAAACAACCAAACTGGTTAGAGATTTACATGGATGCAGCTCACCAACAGTTCATTGTGCATGCAGATTCTTATTTTATATAACTTTTTTTTATTTGATGACCTAATTTTATTAGTTCTGCTGAATCTTCCAAACAGATTCATTGGCATAAATGCTTAAAAATTAGACCCACTTCACAGTGTTATGTGCTGGCTTACAACTGAAGCGCCACTGCTGTAAGAGATGCTCGCCACAGTATATTCAACCCTGACTGAAACACTTCACATCTCATGAATTGTGAGATCTAAATTGTGTAGGAGCCCTGAGGCTATTAATCCTTCAAGTTTTCACTTCCGGGGATTACTGGGAATCAGGAGCTCTGTCCTGATGAAACCGCTGATCTGAATGTTTGCTTGCTGCTAGCTTTGTGTTCTCTGTTCTCTGCTCTGGGTATCGCATGAGTTTGCCTCAACATGCTGACTCCTCTTTGCTTACAGGCACTGACTAAAGACAATGACAGCAAGTTAAGGGTAATTATGCCTCATTCATTTATTTCAAAGTAAAAACATCACGTTGTAGATTCAGGGTAGACTTTTCAAATTACTCAACCAAAGAAAGGGTCTATCTGAATGCAACGATAAAAAGTAACGTGAGTGAGTCATCACTGTTTTAGCCGTCAGCTCCAGTTTGAAAGCACAAACTTCAGTCACCAGTGGCTGCATGACAGTTTAATCACATGCAGCACTTAAGTCTTATTTAAAGAAAAATATATTTCATATCGAAGGAGTTTTAGTATAGACGCGTATGAATATTTGCAGGGTTTGGCTCTGCGGTGTAAGAAGGAGGTTTTCCAGTGTTTACTTTGACCACTGTTTAGTTCTTGCATCCTTGCCCTCCATCATTTTCCGGCTTTGCCAGTCATAAGTGTAGGAAACAAGTATACCAGATCAGAAAAGATGCCTGAGAGGAAATCACCCTGTTTGTGGAGTGTGTGAGGAAAAGCAGGCAGTAGAAGTGTTTCATTCAGTTTGCATCAGAGTGTCAGTTCTTCAGACTTAAGACTCCGTGCAGGTGAAGTTGTCTCTGACTTAATGGTGTGTTACTGTTGTGTACTTTGTGTGCAGTCATTGCTTTCTGCATGCTACATCTCCCCTCTCCCGCTGCGTGGGAGGATATGATTCACACAACATGACTCATTCCTTTCTCTTGCTTTAGCTCTCAGTATTTCACTGGGGATAAAAACTCTCAAACTGCACATCACACACAGACACAAACACAAACACACACGTTAGATTCCCTTGTCAACTCGCACACACTACTACATCTGAGCCCCATGAAAAATTCAAACCTGAGTCACAGCACTCCAGCGGGGGTCAAAATGTGACATTTCAGCTGCACTGAATGACGATGTGAGAAGACTCACTGAAGTTTAAAGCAAAAACATTTCAGGCGAATTAAATTTAAAAAAAAGACAGGCCATCATGAAACCACTCTTCATGATGGCCTGATTTTCTTTGTTCAACATGGTTTTTTTTTTAGTATTAGTGTATTTATTTCAATAGGACAAACAGTAAGTAACATTTGACCATGCCCTTAGCCCTAAGTGTTTATAGCAAAAATTCATATTTTTACAACTGTCCCCTGTAGACCTTTAAAAGTTAGTGAGTTAGATGTAAGAATGAAAAGAGAAAAGGGAGGCATGCAGGTATTTAAAACTCTCTGTTTTGTGAAATGTTTGCTTACTGATCATTGTCTATTAAGAATTTTGCTTAAGTTTTCAGAACATATATTTAAACATTGGGGAAAAAACAGGTTCCAAATCACTTTTATAAATTAGAGTCCAAGGTTCCCCCTGAGGTATCAATCTTTATTTTTTGCTCTATAAATAAAAATAAAAGATATACTGTTTTTGTTGAGCTGTAAAAAAAAAAGTCAGTTTTCACTTGTTTTTTGTTAGGAACTCTGTATCTTATTAAACAGACAATTTATGATATGATACTTGAATATATTTACATATAATGTATACATGAAAAAAAAAATCTTTGCAATATAAGTAGGACAAAACGGCCTTTAAAGATAAAAAATAAATTGTTTTATAAAAAATTTAAATTCCATTTACTAAGGAAAAAAATTGCAATAGATAAACATCAGCGTAGAACTTCACTAGTTGACTATTTATACGAATACGAATTTATTTGTTTAAAGATGTTATAAATGAATATTTGAATAGCGCCAATCTTATTATTTTGCATTAATTTTTTAGAACAGAAATCTGACATAAATAAAAACTTTAATGTGTATTTTGGGCTTTTTCTTTTCCTAGACAGGTTATGGGACAAACAAAATCAAAATGTCAGCGCCGACCTACGTGTCAATTAAGTTCAACAACCTTTTAGCGTTTTGGAACAGGTTTTTTGCTGAAAGCCATGAATTGATCCATTAATCCAGCCTGTCGTTTTAAAATGTTCTTTTACTGCCAGAAAGATGATCTTAAATCAAACTTTGCTGATAATGCAAAATAAAGGTGCAATGTGTGTAAATTGATGCCACATAACTAAAGAGAAGAATGTTCCGGTGGACCTGCTAAGATAGTTATGACATAGACATGATTAAAAAAAAAAAGAAAAAGGGGCGTGCATTTTCACACGGTGATGTTAGAAATGAAACACTGCTCATACTCTACACCCAGGCAGGCATCTCATCCAGCCACCTTTGGCTGTTTGATTGTTCTCATGCTTATGCCCCCTCCATGTCCAGAAACTTCCCCCCAAATGAAACTGGCTATAGTGAAATCCACTGGAGAACAAAGACTCCACTTCTTTTTCCACTAGTACCCTTTTACTACAGTGGCATCAAAGTTGCCGCTCTCTGCTTAAGTTGGTTGTGCTTGACTCTTGACTGTGGCAGTCCGTTCGTCCTCCATGCACGTAATTTCTCCCAGTACTGTATTCTGGCTCGTTTAAGTACCCCTGCTTCTCGGTTTCCAGCTTCACACTCCTCAAAATCCCTCCTCTCTTGACAGAACTTGCCATCATGGTGGGCAGGAAAATAAAAAAGTGCTGACATACAATCTGTTTGAACAACAGCCCTTATTGGAGCTCTGGGTGCACACCTGGAGGGAAGTTGAAATATTGTTAATCTGCATAAACAACCCACATTGTTGTGTTACAAATTTCTTAGCCAATTTTAAGATACAAGTAGAGCAAATATTGAATATTTATAGAATCTCAAACATGTCTTTTTATATAAATAAAGCATTCCGTAACTGATCAACTGGTTCCTTTTTTTTAATGTTAAAAAAAAAGAACCAGTGCACCTCAATTACAGTTGATGACACTGTTGCTAATCAATCCGTTGGAGTCAAAACAGAAACAGAAGCCGTCACTGTCATCTATACTGGAAGGCAAATAACTCCGTAAATATAAGAATGGACAAATCTACACAATTTTGTTTTTGCCGTACATTACATCACAAGTTTCTGGTCCAGGTCATGCTCCCAATTAGTAGATGAACAATCCAGCGCTTTGCGATTTCTGCTTCACATTCATATAAAGAGCCGACATCGAAGCATCAAACAGCGGCTTCAATATGAACGTTGTTGCCTGGCCAGGCCCTGCCTAAAACCCCAATCGTGAGAGGGATCATGAAGCCCTTCTTTCACACTTGGTGTTCATAATGTAGGACAGCCGAACAGTGAACCACAGCGACGCTCTTTAAATACTGTGTGTTGTTCTTGTTTATTTTTTAGTATTTAATCATCATACCTCAGAATGTCTTCTAAGTACATTATCAGTCATAGTTGTCTGTTATTGGTAGAAAAGGGATCAAATCAGTTGTACTTAATTTCAATCTCTAGCTTCTTCCTCTGTGTTTACAGATGGTATATTGTCTGACTTTCTTGTGTGACGTTTCACTTTGACAGGCGTTCAATTCTGAGACGGACAACTTCAAGCTTCTGTATGGGGGCCACCAGTACCACGCCAGCTGTGCCAATTTCTGGATTAACTGCGTGGAGCCCAAGCCTCCGGGCCTCATACTGCCTGACCTGCTATGAGCTTTGGCCCGACCTGCCCTGTCAGCAGGATGCCGGGCTAATCGTCAGCCAGACGGAGCAACAGGTTGCTTAATGTCACTGGAGCCCTCTGCTTTTATTTGCTTCTTTTTCTTGTTTTCCCTGGCAGACTCAGATGCCACTCTCTCTTTTGAGATCTTCTGATTTGCTATTTTATATCTGCAAGTTCCTTTCCTATGATAACCTATTTAATGTATTTTTGTCCTTTCACACAAATTACATAAAGGTCAGCTCTTTAGATGATACATTAATCAGCAACCAATGATCCTTTTAAGATGATTTCAACTGCCAAGAAATCTATGTTATTAAATAATATTTAAATTATTAGCTGTGCAATATAATTCAGAACACTGGCAGAAAACGTCAACAGGCGTTTCAGGTTTTTTTCAATTTGAGAGGGATTTGATCCATGACTCCCTTTGATCCCGCCCAGCAGGGCTGAAGAATCATCTCAAGCATCTAAGCTCATCTCAGCTGTTATGGAGCCTATTATTTTACTTGAATTACTTATTTTTTACTTTCTTATCGGGCTGGTATTTTTGATGAAACTCTGCGGCTGTTATGATTTTAATATCCTCATATAGGTTACACATTCAAGCTTTTGAAACTAAAGGAGACTTCTTTTTCTTGAATTGTGTTACCTGCTTTGAATGTTTTTGCACTGCTGGTGATATTTGAATACTTTGGGTATTTAAACTGTATTTTAAAGGGTGGAAAGTTTGCTTTGGGGACTTAAAGGAAACCATGTTACCTATTAATGTTTTTATGTCTTGGTGTTGTAAAGAATTGAAGCTAAAAGTCTGTGACTTTACTGTGACTCTGAAATAAATAGCTGCAGCACTTTGTTTATTGCAAATTCATGCAGCATTGCTGTAATTGTGTCTGCCTGTGATGTGAATGTGATGTAAATAAAAATGCTTCCAGTTTATGTAAAGTCTTATTACACTGACTATTTTTTAAAGAACACCAATTGCCTTACATATGTTGAAATTGTTGTGGACACTGTAATTCCGTTTTTGCTGAAAGGAAAGTAGTAGTAATGCAATCAAAGCCTGCAAACGGTGAACCTGGGCACCGAATGTGGCATAATGTAAGGAGGAGGATGGTGAAATTAACATGAAATATGTCCAGAGCTTAAAGCACAAAAGCACAATAGTTAAGAACCTTAGCTGCCTGGATAACTTGCTCTCTACCTACAGTCATAAAACGAAGTTACTTCCAAATGCAAAATGTATTCAGTTATTTCCAAATGCAGGAGACGTAGTTGCAATGTAGAAATTCTTGTTTGAGACCGAAAACTCAACAGTGTGGGAACTAAGCCGCCCTTAAATCTGCTTCTAAGTAACAGGTGTGGTTGATCTGCTCTATCCTTTGGAAAAGTTAAGTATTATATAGTATTTGAAAACATTATTTAAGCCAAACTCTCGTTATTCCTGATTCCTGATATTGTTATTAAACAAATATTAAAGATTAAAACTCTCCACTGCCAGTGCAGATTTTAATATAATGTACTGACAAACACAAGAATAGATAAACAGAACAAAATCTCAGAATTTGAATGTAAAAAATAAATAATCTGACATGTATTATTTTTGGGGGGTAAATAGCATACAATTAAAAAAGGAAAGGTTTAAGTGCAGCAGCTTAAACTAAACTAAAATAAAGCTTTTTTATGTTGAACAGGACCGAAAAACAAGTTTGTTTTTGTTTTAGCGGCGTGTCTTAAACCTCAACTAATATCCTTGTTTTGGTCGTGAGTCGGCAACAGCATCCTGAACCAGCTGGGAGTGTTTGGCAAACCAGGGAAAAGGGAGATGCAGTGCAGCCGCCTAAATAACTAGCAAAAGGAATAATACACTTTATTTATGTAGCACTTTTTTATTGTATGTCCGAATTCAGCCAAAGCTATCTCAGACAGTCTCCTGAGCTGCATTAAAATTAACAATACAGCTTCAGAGATTTAAAATCATAAAAAGTTTGATTTTTCAAATGTTTGCAAAGGAAAGAAATATCTGTTTTAATAATCTTGTAACAGAAATGTCAAGAATATTAAAACAGCAGTTTTTCTCTTAGTGCTCTGGACCCTACTGAGAGAAGTTTTGTTCTTTTTTAAACACGTTTTAGTCGTCCATACAGGGGATGAGATGTTGTGTAGTGGGGAATGATTAGCAGGAAATGATGGTCGAAAAATTGATGGTTAGTGATGTTAGCACGAAGGAGAATAAATAATGAAAGCCAATACAATGCTCAAAAATAACAAGGGAACACATAATCATTGCAGCATGACAACAAGCCAGTTAATCTTCAGGGATATCGATATGTCCGTTTAGGAAGCACAAGTAAATGTAAATCAGTTTCACCTGTTTTGGTGCAAATGACGTGACAACAGGTGAAATGGAGAGGCATAAGCATGGCAACCCCTAAAAAGGGAATAGTTCTACAGGTGGTGTCCACAATCCCCTTCTCTCTACTTATCTTCCCTGACTGACTCTTCTCTAGTTTTGTGTTCTGCTTGAGTCGTTTTCACTACTTGTGACATGAGGCAGTACCTGCAGTCCACTGATGCTGCACAGGTAGTCCAGCTCCTCCAGGATGGATAATCCCTGCGTGCAGTTACAAGACGGTTTGCTGGGTCTCCCAGCACAGTCTCAAGAACATGGAGGAGATGCCAGGAGACGGGCCGTTACATGAGGACAGCTGGACGTAGAAGGACAACAAACAAGCAGCCAGACTGATATCTGCTATGAAGGTATGCATACCATCTACTGATCCTCATGTTCCCCAAACCTGAATCCACTGTAGAACCTCTGAGACGTTATGTACTGCTGCATCAGACGTCACCACCACTGAGCACAGACTGTCCAGGATCCTTGAAACAGGTCTGGGAGGAGATCCCCCAGGATGCTATTCTCCATCTCATCATCAGCATGCCCAGAGGATTTCAGGAGGTCCCTTTGGCCTGTGAGGGTCAAACACACTCCTGGGTCACATTATGAGTTGTTGTGATGAAATTCACTGCAGTTGGATCAGAACCTGTGATTTCAGTTTTTCACTTTGATATTTGGTGTAATTTAGAATCCAGCCCTTAATGGTTTGATGATTTTGATTTCCATTGATCGTTCTTGCATAATATTGTTCCAATCAAATTACGCAATGTATGTCAATAAAGATTTAGTTTCTTTCATCAAGATCCGGTCTGTGATTTAAGTGTTTTTTTTAGAGCAGTGTATAACCAAATTCAAATTTTTTTTTTCACCTGAATAACTTTGAAGGGTTATGTAAGACCAGGTATCACATCCAGGCCTGCTGGACATGGTCTGTTGAACCAAAAATGGGGTGTAATAAACAAACATGTAGTGTAATAAACAGAATAAGTTTAAATGTTTAAATATCAGCATATTACAGATGTAAAAATTAGATTTTATTCACATGGCAACTGATTTTAAATCAAACTTCTTTCCCGTGATGCTGTTTACTCCAGAAGCATGAATGCTGCCTCACATTTCCCCCCTGTCTGTTCTCTCAATAATATACTTTCTCTCCGGCCAGATTTGTCTCATCTCCATCACTTTGCAACAAAATGGGATAAATAAATTATCTTATGGGATTTTTGCAGCACTAGAAGGCATTTTTTCGACAAGATCTAAAGGCACAGTCGGGCTGAGGGAAGTGTCCAGGTGTGTCCAACTGGTAGGAGAACCTAGGGTGGACCCAGAACTCTCTGGAGGGACTATATTTCTCATTTGGCCTGGGAATGCCTCGCCACTGGGAATCGCCCCAGATGAGCAGGAGGGAGTTGCTGGTCAGAGGGACATGTGGAATATCGTTCTTGGGTTGCTTCCATCGTGACTGGAACCAGGATAAGCAAAAGAGAATGGAATGGAATCAAAAATTAAAATATTTTTTTGACTTGTTTTAAGTCAATTTGTTTAAAATATGTGGTAAGAACTGGTTAACCTGCTATTAACCATCAGGACATAGTGTAGACAGAGGACATGTTATTCAGGTATTAGAATTGTACAATTGATTACCCCCAGTAAAACAAGCTGAATATTTGCACTTGAGGACTTCATGGGTTAAAAATTAAGCATGATAAGGAACTTTTTTAGAGCATTTAAATGGTTTCTGTGTCATCATGGGTTAAGAAGGGAATAAAAGGAGATCATTGACTCAGATGACCTGATTTACTCAGGCAGATTGTTCAGGAGGAAAGTTAAAAACTCTTCCCCGAGGACCAAAGAGTGCATGCAGATGTGTGCGGTACAAAAAGGTCAGAGATTAAAGTGAGAGAAGGTCTACTCAGTAATCAGTAAAATTTTCAAATCTATCCTTGAACACAGTTGGAACCACTGCAGTATAATTCAATAAAGGCAGCTAAAATGTAAAAAGGTGCTGTTTCCAGGATTTAATTGTGATTTTGGAGAAACATCCATAAAATACTAATACTGTCTTTTTGTCCCTGTGAGTAACTTCACTCCAATTCTTGATTTTTATGGCTGGTAGGAGAAAATAATATTTGATCTTTCAAAACAAATTACCTGTGTAAACCTTCCTGCTATTTTATTTGAAACATTACCATGAATTTAAACGATTTGTCAATTATAATATAAATAATTTATCAAGCAAATATTTACACAATCTAGTTGGATAAAAATCCTTTTAATTTCTTTTTATGAAAAAAAAAAATCCTTTGATAGATTATAACCATGTCACTAAAAACTGCTCTTCATTTACAATCTATGAGGTTTCACCATGAGTGACCTAGCGACAGATATGAGTCATCTGCATGGTTCAATCTTGACGAATCTCTGGCTTTGATCATTCGTTTGCATGAATGTCCTCTAACTCAGTTGACTCAGACAGCTGAGGCTGGAAAGATGACGGGGAGATGAGTCACCGTCACCGTCACGCCGTAAACAGGACCACAGAGACCGCCACTCATTCAGCTGCACATTGAAGAGGGATCACTTATTATAGTGCCAGACATGGATTCTTTAGTTCACTTATACATTTCCATAACCTCTACTAGAAGAATTATCTTTCCAAACTGTCCTCCTGGGCATGTTTGAGGCTTATATGTGTGGTTGACATCTGTAGGAGCCGCACTCTCCATGTTTCTCCTCCCCTTATTGTTGAAACTTCATGTGTATTTATAGTGCATTGTGTTGTGTGACTTAATCGGGTTGTGAAACACAACGACGAGGGTGGTGAGCCGCTACAGCATCAGTGAACGCAGCATGTTTGCAACGGCTGCATCTGGCCTTGTTAAATAATAGAGGAAGGATTTACGCTCACTGATATGGGAGCAGTAGCACTGTGGCTTAAAGTGAATAATTAAAGGTTGTATAATTTAAGCCCAGGGAAGCCATGGTTCACTTATTAATTGCAGCTACAGCAGATGTTCACATTGCTTTGTGTGGTTAAAGAAAACCTGCGCAGACATTAATTGATGAGTTGTGAAATATGGCAGTCGGTTGGATTTAAGGCGGGTCAATCAGGCCCAGAAAATAAAATTCTTTAATTCTGCAGTTCTTTTTTTGCGATCCACTAAATTCTAATACTGCACCAGGAATAGTTCAGCATTTATCTCATCCACCATGCTTTCAAGATTCATTCATTTCAAAATGTTCAGATGCTTTGCTCATTACATCTTAGCTATTCTTAACCCCGTGAGTGTATAAAAATGTTAAGAATTAATGATCTTCTTCCTTGACACATAAGAACACAGACGCATTCCTAAATAGAAAGTTATGGTCAATATAAAATAGAATAACATAGAACATATTTCTGAAAAGTGCTGCCTATGTTATGCTTTTATGGTAATTTGTTTTCCTCATTTGAACATATATCACCTTAACTTTGATTTTACTAAAAACAGATTTATTTTTTCTTTCAAATTTGGTGATGAAATTTTACCCATTTGTTTTATATCATTTTGCTTTAGTATGTTAATAACCGGTCAAATGTAATACAGGACATGTAATTAAAGTGTTGGAATTGTTAAATACTAAATGATATTAAATAATATTAAAGGAATTGGAACTTTCCTTCAGTATTACTAAGACCGGCTAATAACTAGCTCTTACGGACATCAGTTGTTAGAAATTGAGAATAAATATCTAGTATAAAGCTGTATAAGCAGCTTTCCATAGCATTTAAATCAGTATTTATCATTATCAATTGACAGTATGGTCCTGAAAAGAGCACATGAATGCCTACATTACAGTTCTGGTGGGCGTTGACTTTGCTGAGACTGATGAATAATGAGGTTGATGGATCTGAGAGGACCGATAGAATATGGGGAGGGGGAGGGTACACGTACTGGCAAGCAATAAAAAGAACTAGATGAATAGATAGAGCTATATATTTAAAAAGACAACATCAAGTCGATACGCTTATGATGAAGGAGGGTCACTGCGATTGAACGGTGTGCAAGGAGATAGTCCTCCTGACTTAACTTTCAGGAGAGCTTGATTTGAATAAATTTTTCTCCAAGTAACATTGAAAAACTAGCAAAGCACTAAGAGAGCAGAAAAACCGGACAAGGCACGGCAGTAACATAGGTAGACATTATTGTGATTGTTTTGTATTTTATAAAAAAGTGAGAAGATTACAGAAAATGTTTTTGTAAGTTTTATTGCCCCTAAATTTACCCAAAACTCCAACAAGCTCTCTTAGAATCTCTCAAATAATCTGGAACTCTTTTCCTGTTCTCCTTCTCATGCATCTTCCGCTTCGGTGTCTCTGCTCTGCACACTTAGAGAGCAATGACCTGTAAGTTTTCCTAAATCTTACTCGCTAACAAACAAACCGTCAAACGCACAGAGGTCAAACATAAGCTTATCCCTTGGCTGAGGTAACAAAGGAAATCAAACATCTTTGGAAACTTTGTGACGAATGGCCGGATCAGTGAATGTGTTGGACAAGAACTCCATTTTGAGCTACATGTAATGTCAGAGAGTTTTTCTTGGGCCATCATGTTCACGATGACAAATCACCAGGTCCTATTTACCAGACTAGACTCACTACCATATTTTATGTCATGTTTGTTGCTAACATCTGCTAATTACTCGTAAACCAGCGTCTGATGCATCCTTTTGAGTTACTGTAATCGGAACGTTATCTATTCAAACCTCAACAGCTCTGCATCTCCTGCACTGCTGCTCGCTTCTGATGCCCAGGATGATGGAAATGTCTTTTTCTTTAACTGTCTTAAAGATGGATGATGATGAAGGATGTGTTTACTTTCACCACTCAAGTTTGTGTAGCATATCATTTATGCTCACCTCCGCTGTGGTCAGACGTTCATCAGACAGGCCTTGTCTCTCTGGAATATGAAAATCTTTTTAGAGGTCTCTCGCAAAAATGTGGGCACAAAACAAATAGTACTTGTCAGTATCTGCCTGCTACTGCTAGCGTCAGCAAATGAAAATGAATGACAGAACATTTCTATTGGAAATGAATATATTTTTGGGGGGAAATGGTTTTGTAGAATAGAAGTCATGAGGACTTTGGAGGAGACATCCTGTTCATGTAAAAACATCAAAGTAACATGGAAACAAGGAAAGTAACACTCTGTTCCCAAAGCTCTGTATTAGTTGTGTATTTCTTCTATTAACCTGGACATATACACATTTTCAATAGGAATTTAATATGATTTTCTTCTGGTATGACATATTTGAGTTAGATCACAGAGTATGCACCTTTCTCCTGCTGACAATTATTTACTCTTCAACACATTTCTTTTTTTTTAAATCATAATACCAGTTAAAATTTTATAGCATTGCTGAAAAAGCCCTGGTTGCAATAATCTGTGGGAGATCAGTGGGAGATGCTATTACGTCCAACAGTTTGGCTCTGTGGATGTACGTGGGTTATATATGACAGCAGTAGCAAATGTCACCATAAAAGTGATAAATTCACTGGCCATGATAACAGTGATGTCAGAGCCTAGGTCATTCTGCAACACAGGATATATTATATATATTACAATTATGAGCTATTTTGATAATCATTCTTCATGTTCTGAAATGTAAGAAAGAGCTTTTCCCCTCTGTTTTATATCCTTGCGACTATCTTTATATCTTTTTTTTTTTCAGACAAGGAAAGCCAGTGAGGACATCAGTTGAAATGCAGCAGACACCACTTCAATAGTATTGTGTCATCCGAGGTGGGTGAACTGGCTCCTATAAAATACACACATCTAATTTGAATGCATGGAAATGCATCAAGCCGGAAAGCTGCAAGCAGATCTGCTGCTGTTGTGCAGATTTATGTAGAATGCAATGGGGGCAGGTGTTTCAAAGAACTCATTAAACATGGAAACCTGTGGAGTCGGTCAACATAATGCGTCAACCTGCCAAAGGGTTCACATTTTTACACTGGTCTACAGGTTGTTTTAATTTACTAAACAGCAAAGCACCAGCATAGATAGTGTATAAATACAATTCTGTTCACATGTTTGATGATGAAAAACATCCCTTCAAAATATTTGTTAGACCTAAACGATCCATATGGTGATTTTTTTTTTTAATGCAAATTAGAAAATGGCTTTTCTTCATGAGATTGATAAACTAAAAAATGAAGAGAACCAAAAGCAGGAATCCATACTCTGATCAGCCATGACATTATGACCACTGACAGGTGAGGTCAGAATAACCATGATGATCTTGTAACAATGGCACCTGTTATTGGGTGGGATACATGAGGCAACCACTTAATATGTTGCCCTTAAGGATCGAGCTACTTTGACAAAAGTCAAATTGTGATGCTGGACAACTGGGTCAGATTATGTCTAGATCTGCAGGTTTTGCTGGGTCTTCTTAAGTGGTTGGTACCTACCAAATTAGTCTAAGGAAGAGCAACTGATGAACCGGTTACAGGATCATGGGCACCAAAGGTACATTGTATGACTTGGAGGAGACCGCTAGCTTTTGTTGTCCAATCCCACAGAGGAGCTAAATTGGCACAAATTGCTGAAAAAGTTAATGCTGGTTCTGACAAGAAGTAAAAAGGTGCCCGACACGGAATAGTTTGCAGTGCTGTTTTGGCAGCCAAAGAAAGCTCTGCACAATATGAAGCTGGCAGTTATAATGTTATGGATGATCACTGTATATTCAATGCATTGCTGAATTATGTTTTCTGTTTTATCATAGTATTGGTGGAATTGTATGGACTGTGTTTATTGCATTAACATGTTTTCACACTACAGCTTTTTAGTGCTAAACAGTACTTTCTGACGGGGGACATGATGAGCAGCAAAGTTGCTTCAAACAACAAACAGTTCACACACAAAAATAGATTGCTATCTGTCCTGATCGCAACCTTTCTTGAATATGGGTACAAGGCATATACAGTGGGATGGAAAATATTGTGCCAAGCATCTATCATAGATCTATCAGCTCCCATAAGTTGTCAGATCTCTTTGAATACAGCACTACAATAACATAGTCTGGTGACAGGATGGAACAGTCGACCCTGTGGTACACAGCAACTTCCCATAAACCTTGACCCTTACATAAAAGCTTCTAGATTTTTTTACCTTAAAACGAAAGATTTTTTGGATATCTTTTATCATTATATATAGACTTTTCCATTTTTTTGTAGATTTCAATAAAATAACTTTTCTATATATATAATTTATGTACACTTATCTTGAATGCTACGATAAACGGAGAGCATGCTGCTGCTCTTCACACAAAAGACTCCTGCAAAACTGGCACAATACCACCACAGGACGTTACATCAGGAGAAGAACTTAAGTTACATTGGTGTCCGTGCTGCAGAGTGAAAGGTTTGCACCTTCAGAGCAACAGTCCTCCGCTGGAACTGGATTGACAGACCAGGACCTAGACAGCACCGACTTTCACACTCTCAGTGTTTCATCTTTTTTTTCTTTTTGTCTGGTGTCTGACATAACTGTACTCCAAATCTCTCCTTAGGCCCCAAAGGTTCCAGGGTGGAAGTTCCTCGGACTCAAAGACTAAATTGAGAACTGTTTGGATGAACAACAGCAGGATCAATAAACAGTGATTTTTATACTCCGTCTGTCCAAACACCAAAATACATAAATTAACTTGACGAAAATTTACACTCACACGGGTCTCCCTTCACCTTTCCAGAGAGTGGAGCCCAGGAGGGCAAAAATCTTAACTTTGCCTCACTAACTCTGGACAGTCTCCCTCAAAGGCCCCAGTATGGAGCCAGGCTCCTGCGGTCCCTCTCATAAACATCAGGCATGACCCCATAGGGTGTCTGCACCATCTTCACAGAGTTTCTACCGTACAGCTTCCTCTCGTACTCGATGAGCTGGCGCCAGAAGCCGCCGTTGGGCCTGATGACCGGGCGACGGGCCTTGACCCAGGCATGGGCCTCAGCCAGAGACACCCGGTGGTACTTCATGAGGTACGCCAAGCATAGTGACGCTGAGCGGCTCACACCGGCTGCACAGTGAACCAGCACCGCCCCTCGCTTTCGTCCCACGCTGTGGATCTTATCTGCCACACTATCAAAGTACAAGGAGATGGGAGAGTGGGGCATGTCTGCCAGAGGGACCTTTACATACTCCATGTGTGGCCAGTTGAAGTTGGGGAGCTCAATGGTGGCGTTGACCACACAGGTGATGCCTTTGGACAACAGCAGGCTGCGGTTTGATGCCACGTTTCCCCGGCTGAGGAAGAGGTTGGGAGTGATTTGAGCGATGCCTCCCAACAGGTTGCCATTCTCTGGTAGCATCCTCGGCACAGCCACAACCATGGAGCTGCGTTGGTGTTGGTGATGATGGAAGAAGCCTTGGCTGCGGGAACCCATGGAGGAATGAAGTGTGGTGAAAAGAGGAGTGTGACTTGTCCTTTAAAAGGAGCTCAGAGTCATAGGACCAGCTAAACAGCTCCTGGAACACACAAACAGATTTTACCTTCAATGTATCAATCGTGTGCGACAGGATTCCAAGTCAAGAGTGCGATAGTCTTTCCAGTTCGTTCAGGTTTTGGTTGGCTTTGTGATTAGACAGGAAATGGAAATTCTTTATTCTGTTTATTCTGGATATGTGGATAGATAAAATATTTAACAATCAGCCACAAGAGCTGACTAACTAATTACATCAAAGTTTTTAATGTCTCAAAAGCACTATTGTGTTGTAGAGACCAGTCTATCTATAAGGTCTATTTCTGTACAATCAAACTGGATCGTCTTCATGCCGCACATTGAGACATACTGCCATGTGGGCCCAAACCACCTGGAGGCACACACTCACCTCATTTTCATGTTCATCCATCCACAGCCCTCATGTACAGATTACATCTCTTGTCTCTCTGGCTATTGCTCCAGTTAATGTGGTTTTGGATTGCACCAAACAGCAGGGTGGAAAGTAATCATATATTTTTTATATCTATGATCACAACAAAGAGTGCAAATACATATGATCTTTTCTAAAGTTTCTTAATCTAAAGCCATTTTCTTTTCTTCCAAAAAGCTGATCAAAATTATGTTTAATTTATGAGCTGGAACAGGAAAATTGGAGAAAAAGAGATTATAGTACAGTAATTTCATATTTCTGGCTGGATTGAATATGATGGAAATAGACTATGTTAATACCCAAGTTATCAGCAGAGTGCTATCACCACAGCTTCAGGCACTAATGCACACTCTGTTGCTCTTGCCGTTCACTCTCCACCCTGTGTGCATCAGTCTAGCTGTCAGATCCTTTGGTTTACTACCACTGTCTGGTTTAAAACTGGTAATCGTTCCCCGTCAATCACATTTCCTCTGCAGTGGTGCTTAGAAACCATTCAGGTTGGAAAGGGGAGGGAAAGAACTCGTAGTGCCAATTCTCCTTGGGGGCGCTCACTGGCCACAATCTTTACGCTTATTTTCTTTGACGGCTCAGTTGTTTTTTACTCTGCTAAACGATGATGTTTGCCCTATGGTTTTATATTTCTAATGATATTTTTCCAAAGGAGCCTCATCACATGACAAGCTAATGGATGACACCTTTTTGACATCAAATGGCCACCGTAGGTTCTTGGATAGCAATGGTTATGCTGACGTATAAAATAAGTTGCAATCTGGACCATTAGATACCAATCAATTTTACACACAGGACCTTTAAAAGCTTGTTACAAAATGTTTTTTTCTGACACAATGCGAGGTCAATATGAGCCTTACCTCGGTCTAAAATAACAACTAAACTAACCGGGTGACGACCTCTGTCACGGCAAAATAATAGCAGATTGATATAAAATTTTGGATTAAGTCCAAATGTGCCTAAAAAGGAAAAAAAAACAGAAGGTAAATCAAAAACAATTATGATATGCACTCCTTTACGGCCCTGCAAAAATATGCATTATGACATACCATATTCACTATTTCACATGTTATATAGGGATGGATGGACATGTCTATACTTTAAAACGGATTTCAGTATAAATAATTGTTTGTGGTTTTATCTTTCTAGCTAAAGGGATGGTAGGTACAATATCAATGAACAACCATTTTACAGTTTTTCCCCAGGTAAAGATACAGTTAATGCAGCATTCAAATATTTAAAATCTGAGACAAAAGTAAACAACACAGAGTATACGTGTGTGTGATGAAATTATGGTCTTATTGTTATGGTGGTATATTGACACAAAACATGATAGTAGAATGCTTGCTATTCTGTTTATGCTAGAGCGCTGCCAACATTATATATATTATTGCAGCTTGATAAAAATAATCGCCTTAAATGTCGCAAGTTCTGGTTTTGAATCGTCAACATGGTTTATTTAGGCTTGTGACGTACTGAGCCTGGAAAGGGAGAGAGGGACAACTAGAGGATCTCCTCATGAAGATGAAGAGAATAAATAAGGCAAGCCAACCATTAGTTTCTATTTGTGTCAAGCAGCAAAAAGTTGTAGCGTCACATAGTTGAGTTAATATGCGTTACTGGATATAGCCGATGTTGTGCAGTGTGACGGGCGTGCAAACATTGTTATTGCTGTTCTGCAGGCCCACTCTGATAATCCAGTTTCATTCTTATGTAATGTGAGCTTGCAGAATGGAGAGCTCCCCAAAAGGTCCATTTATGGATGTTTCAATGCAGATGTTTAACAATTTAGAGTTATATCGAAATTGATTTGGGAAAAAAAAATCTATATACACTGAACAGCCATATCATGAAAGACTTAATATTGAGTAGGTCTGCAGATCTGGATCACCCAACCAGACCTACCAAACTGGAGATGCTCTGACACGGTTGTCTAGCCATCACAGTTTGACCTTAGTCTGAGCTGCTCAGATTCTTACACTGGCCAACTTTAAGGACAGAATGTTCACTTGCTGCTTAATGTATTCCACCCACTAGCAGGTGCCATTGTAACAGGATAATCCATGTTTTTCTGGTCATAATGTTATGAAGGCTCAGTGTATATAGATGTGGATCACTTTTCCACAAAACCCCACATCAGTTGCTTATACAGGGTAATCAATTATAAAATCAATAATCAGAGCAGCGACTTTGAATCTACAATAACATCTTGACAATGTCACCTTGCTTAACTAAAAAATAAGACATGTTCTGTTTCAGTTAGCTGCAGAGACAGAAGCAGCTACATCAACGTAGACATGAGCAAGATAGAAGCACTAAATAATCCCTAGCCCTATCCAAAAGTGCTAATGTACCACAGGCCAGGCTTTTCTGAGAGCTGCTCCATCCACATGGTTATTTATACCTAGAGCAGGGCCGGAGTGAGGCTGCAGAGAGCAGAGGTGGAAGAATTAGGAGGAGGATGTCGCCAAATGAAAATGTACTCTAATGTTGGAGATAGTAGGGAAACTGCAGCTTGCTGTCAATCAAATCTTATGTGAGGATTAAAGAATAGACACTGAGAATGGTTGGTGGAGCACCATTAACTCTGCAACTCCACATTCTGACTCTTCCTGAAGCAAATCTTTACAAACTACTACAAATGTCCTCCTCTTCTTCTTTTTCTCCTAGGCTCCAAAAACACCCGCGCCCCTCTTAGGCATTCAGTGTGAGTCTGTCAACAGGTGGTCCCACCTCACAAATCTCATTATGCATGTCTCTCTGCGGGTAGATTCCTCCGGGGTCCAATTCCACCTCTGCTGACACAAATTAGAAATGTGACACACCTGCAGGAAACCTTACAACAACCTCGGCGACATCTGGATTTTCTCTCGTGGTTGGACCCGGGAAAAATCCCATTCCTGCCTCACATTGCCTCAAATCACAGAATTTGATGTGTGAAAATGCCGAAATAAAGGGTAAAGAAGAAAAGCAGACAAGACTGCTCTCAGTACTGTCTCGCAGTCAAAGAGAATCAATTCATTCAGTCTGAGTGATCTGAGAGTGACTCTGCTGCCACCAGCCTAGATGATAATCAGGAGAAAATTAGTTATAATGGGAATGGTGGTTCTTTTTAGTGACAGGCTTATCAAATTCACCCAGACACAACAAGCATGCTTAATGTCAAATGCAAAAAAGTCAGCGGGAGTGCAGAAGCAGGCAGACTAATTTCTCTGAAGGAAAGCGTCTAGCTTTGACAACTAAATTACTACACCTCACTATGTAACGCACCAGAACGTGTGAACTCACATGAATAGCCTGGGTTAAGGCCACCTGTCATGGGGTGAGAGACGGTATATGTTCCTCACATGGCTTCTACAAATGATCCCACTTTCCTTTCAGTTCAGACCGACAGCACACGAAAAAGAGCTGTAGATCAGTGGATAGAGCCACCATCTCCCAATCAGGAGATCGGAAGGTAGGCGGTTCAAGCCCCAGAGTCTGACCAGACTGGCTGGGTATCTACACTCCAGTGCGTTCTTACGACTGAAGGAGATTAGTAGCCGCTGTGAAAGAACGGAGCAATAAAAAGGTAGAAAGAAAAAGATGACACAAAGAAGGAGATAAGGAGTGATAAGAGACTAATGCTCCTGTTTCCTTCTTGTGCTACATGATGTTAGCGCTTTACTTACTTAGTAGACCTCCTAGTTAGCGCTAAGTCGCTAACTTTAGCAAGCTAAAGCCAATTTTATTACTTTAGCAACTCCCATAATCCCCTAGGCAAATAGCAGTCCACGGTCTTAAAGGCCAGGACCTCGCTCCTCATAACATAAATTGCGGCTAAGCTGGCGTGTTTAGAATCAGCTCAAGTTATAAATGAAAATGCTGGAGAATCACCGTACATCAGCAATGAGATCGTATGTACGTCTGAATCGAGATTGCAATTTTTTTTATTTTTTTATTATGATTAATCGCCCAGCCCTGAGAGGAACCTAATCAGACCCTGTGACATAAAACTGCTACTCACTACGGCGCTGTAGTGCCCACCAATGATACTGAAACGTTCAAACTGACATCTGATCAGTATTTTATTGACAAAGAATTGATTTTTTGAGAGAACATCTGGTGCTGTTATTCTCCGCCACGGAGACCATTTTCTCACCAATGTCTATTTGTTTGTTGGTTGGTTTAATGTCAGTAGGATACCAAAAGAACAACTGAAATCCATTTATAGTGAAATCCACTCACTGAGACTCAGCTGGAGAAAGGGCTTGGGTCAGAATAGCCAAGATTTAAATTTGGAAGTAGATCCAGATAAAAGGGCAGACACAGGATTTTAAAAGAAAAAGGACATTTTTGACATTTTCTTTATTTTCTCGGCGAGTAATGCATGGGTTTTGATGCGGATAAAAATAAGGCTAAATTAGGGAGTCCGTATGTACGACTGCATCCAAATAAAAAAGACAGATCCACCTCATCTAAATACTTAAGGCGCAATCTCTCCTCTAAATGATGGGTACAGGGAATGAGTTTGCTTTTGGATAAAGGACTGTTGGCTTTGGCGGGGGGTATGAATGCAATTTTAGTTTAAGAATGGAATCAATTGCGACTTTTGGCCCTTACAGAGAATTGCGTTTAATCTGAATATGGATCGTGCGATGATCAGGTCATTACTACACATACCACACCATAACTCGCTTTAAATTTTACCAAGTTTTATACGTGTTATTTTAAATAAAAGTTAGTACCTGATTGTTGAAACCTGTGCCATAACATCTTTATATCTTTGCATTTGTTTATTAATGCTTTATGAAGTGTTAATAACCTAATTAATAATATACTGATATACATTTATATATTTATATCCCTCACACTTTAATTCAGAAAACTTACTTATACCCATCTTAAAATTAATACTGTACAAATATGTTGGTTTTTAAACATTGCCCACATTAGCAGGTGCGACTCCGGATAAAAAAGTTATTAAACCAACAATACATGATTGATTTGACTAAACTTTTCAATTTTTGAGTGACTCAAAGAATCTATTAAGTGTGTTCTTGACTAGTTCAAGTAGAACGGACTTTGCAAAGTTAAGTAAGCAAGAGAAATAGTATTTTGTTTAACAGAGGCTGCTACAATGCACGATAAAGACATGTTGATTGCACCATAGATCTGTTTTATTTTTCTTCTTCATATAGCTATTAAATTATATCTAACACAACTCATTTTGGAGGAAACCGTTGACATATCTACATCAAGTTAATTCAAAAATTACGTTTTTGAGTGTCCAAGGGTAGTCGTATTGAAAAGAGGTACCAGAAAGTTTCTCAAACTTTTAAATATAGGCCTGTACTTCCCCTTCACAGAAGTACAGAACACCTCCGACAGCGAGTGAACATATTGACTTCCAATAGTTAAATCATTTTTGATCGACCCTTCATCCATAAAAATCCAGACTCATTTCGCCTGAATGAAAATTATGTGAGATATAAAACACACCAAATAGACCACGTGGAACACATTTCTGAAAAATAAGTCAGCTTGACAGTCGTACCTTCTTTAAGAACACTGTTTCCCTTATTCATTTGTAAATCCCACATAAAGATCTAATTTGTAACCGGTAAGTTTTACAACTCAGAAATTCAGTAATATCGATAAACAAAGTTGTTTTACATGAAATTGTTCAAAATATGAGGTCAGAATTGGTTTACTGTATTACCGGATATTTTAAATAAAGAATTAGGATTGGTAAAATGGACTGAAATCTACATTTAATTAGGAAAAAAAATGTTGAAAATGAAAACTTTTTGAGGTAAAAATTAATGACAAAGCTCAATGATGAACCTTTCATAGCATTTAAAAGAGATGTGACACCTGTGTCACCATGGTTACTTAATGGTTAAATGGGACTGCTCCTATGCGCACGCGCTACTCGTCCTCGTGCGTGTGAGGCGAGATGTAACAAGTTCCAGTATCGGATATACAATTTAATGCAAATAGAAAAAAGCAGCCTAATGATATCGATATATAGGAAACTGAGAAAAGCGCTGGTAAAGTATTTCTTTAAATGCGCAGTAACGAGTGAAGACATCAAGGAATCATACATCATAATCTGACCAGAATAAAATGTAAGTCGGCCTATTATTATTTATAAATATTCTTTAAATTAATGTAAGGCTTTTTTCTAATTGGAGTGAATGTGCTGTGTGAAAGGACACCGATAATATGCCCCCAGTAAATGAAAAAACTCAATTTACCAGTCGACTCAGTTGCTGAGAGACGGAGGGTTTCCGCTTCAGTCAGTCCGCTCACACAGACGAGAGGATGACGAGAGGTCGGGAGAAGGGAGACAAACATCGACACAACCACGTCGTATGGATATTAAAAGAAATACGAGCTATGGATGCGGCCGCCTGGTCCTCCGAATGCCAGAAGCAGCGTTGCCTCTATGGACTATGAGAAGAGATTAGTGCCTCACAGAAAAGGAGGCGGGGCAGTGCTGTCACTCAGCCTATTTCCTTCTCCTTATTGGAGGATCTAATGAGGTAGGCGTGGCCAAGCAAAAACGCTTAATTGCAGTACACAAGCAACATACACAAGCATATGTTCTTAAATTGAGTAATTAGTTTTACTCCTTACAATTTCACAAAAATATTTTCACTTTTTTTTACATTTTCAAAATAGACTTGTCACTGTAATAGCTTATTTTTATTTTGAATGATTGCGTGCTTTCCAGACATTAGTACTACATAATTAAACAGGATTTAATCCCGTTATTAAATTTGCATGAATGAACAAATTAACCTTATTGTCTTAACAGATGCTCTTTGTTTTACCCTGCTTTGTAGATCGGACACTCACTATTCCTCGGCCTCCCTCTTTACATTGTTTGTATTCTCAGGAGTAGAGTGTCAGGTCCTGGACTTCAGTGGGAACCCTTTGAACATTGTGAGTTTACTTGTCTTGACGTCAATCGTATCTATGTCCTCCTGAGACCGGCTTACTATTCCAGCTTGGTATCTGATAGCTGGGCTTACATGTTGATGGATTGGATCATATTTATACCACTGAGCTGGCTTCTCAGCACCTGTCCTAACCTCAGCAATTGGTTTTGTCTGACCATCGTGTCTCCTCATCATTGTTCTCATTGGCCTACGGGATACCCAGGTACTTGTATAAATCCTGTATGCCCACTTTTTTGCCTGGTAGCTGTACAGCTGTTTGCTGTATAAACCTTTTTCTTTCCCACCAATGATAAAGCATCAATATCACAATATCTCCATATGCAATAGTCACAATGAGGACGTGCAATTTCAAAAAGGCTTGATGTTCTAACTTGCTGTCCCTGTGTTACATCTGCATTTATTTATTGATTTGCTTGGACCCTTGCTAGCAATACCCAAAAAAGTACTTTAAGAGAATCATGGTATCCATCTAATCTTTCCTCAGATGTCCATGCTGCATCGGGAATCACATACACAAAAGACAGAATTAAAATAGTGTCAGAAGTTTGAAGCAACAGTGATTGATTTTGTGTTTAACATGCAATTGTACTGGGATGCAGCTTTGGACTCATGTGTCACTGTTTCACATTTATGCAAAAAAGCTGATCTGAGTTGCTAACTAACATTTAAAATTAAGAGATTTTAGCAGACACTTTCTCTTACTTTCTCTTATTGTTGTCCTTGTAATGCAGACACAAATCAGGTCTCTGTCCACAGGTAGATGATTTCAAGCAAAACAAGTTAAGGATGTGAAAGTATTTCCCACAGCATTCTTGCAGCTGTAGTTGTTTTTATTTCTTCCTGAAATTGTTGAAAACAGGTAAGTGAATGTAAACCCATTTGAGAAAGCAATCATACACAATCAGTAGAAAATCATGCTCTTCATCTCACTGGCATCAATTACTCTTCATTCAAGCTGCTGAAGGACTAAGTACCTCCCCAAAGCACGATGTTGAAAACTGGCAGTGAGATGAGAAAACAAAGCAATCAAACCTCTTTTCTACTAGTGGAATCATTAAAGTAAGACTGATTTACATTTTTATGTTTGCCCCCATAATTCTGACTCTTTCTAAACAAGAGGACATATATTTTCCCAATGTTGCCAATTAAATGTCTCACAGGTTAATGAAGCATTAAATCTAAAACTAAACAAAGCATTTGGTCAATGTTTTAGAAATCCACAGGTTGTAAGTCCAAGCCAAAAATTGCATTTAGATGCCTTAAAGAATATATCACACTCTGAAGTTTCTTGGGTCTGTCAGTATTGGAGGAATTCTGTCCTCATCGTCTGAGTCTGTCGCAGTAGTCATAGCGACGGGTGATCAAAAACTTACATTACAGATTCCTTAGGCTTAAAATGTTAAAAGGTAAAAAACACGGACATCAAAGTTATTAAAGGAATTGTACACAAGGAATCACACATCAATGATTTAGACTACCATGGCTATAAAGATAGATGTCAGATCCTCGGGCAGACTGGACTGGCGCTTTAGTATTATTATTCACAGAAATATTACAGAGGACATGATCTTTCTTATAGATTCTGTTTGAAAAAAAGAAAATACATCATGCATTGGCTTCCTGACTGACAACCTCTGATCGATTGGTGTCTGGGTAAATAATGAAATGGGGAAACAGGTACCTGGACACAGCTAATTTCAAACAGCTCTACTTAGCTGTACAGCTCTTCGGTCTACAGAAACAAAAACGGATTGTGTTAAAATCACCGTAGGCTACATCGTGCAGTTCAACATCCCGCTGTGCTGTGAGGTAGCTAAACGTCATCAGCACCATTGTGTTGTATTAGCGAACAGAACCTAAAGCTCAGACAGCTCTGGCACAGTAGTGTCAGGGGAGAAACACGTGATACGGTAGTTTAAAGATTCAGGGTCAACGGCTGTAGAGACCTCTGTGATCATGTTTCATGTCCTGAACTTATAAGACCCTCAGCGCTGCAATAAACGATGTAGGATCACACTCCACATCCACTCAGGCAATGTTTTCTATTTCAGCCTGTTCCTGACTTGAAATCGAATTCTAAGTACTTGTTTAGAACACATGCCGCACACAATCGGGCACATTACTAATTTAAATGCTGCCCCGTCATGGTGGGCCAGAGGCATGTGTGGAAAACAAATACGCCGTCTCTTCTATAGATCTGTTATTTTAAATCTCATCACGCTCTGCACTGGGGATAACAGCTTTGAGAGCCTCACCGAGGACTTGCGGCAGTTTTACCATCTACACGGCATCAGCTCTGAGACGTTCATGACTGCAGCCCGGTCTGCTGCCCTTCGTGAATTGAACCGTGTGCAAATTCATAATTAGACATGCCTTCCAAAGTCAATCACATTTCAAACTGTTCCTGGGGGAGATATTACACTATCCATAAACCCATGGCCCCTGCCACAGAGTCACTCCTAATTACATACCAAATTCAATCAACTGGAAACAAACAGCAGGAAACAAAAGAGAGGACCTGAAGGGCGTTGACAATGATTTTTACATAGTGGTAGTAATGCTATACAATGCAGAGGAGAAGCTCGTGTTGATTGATCACCCAGTGAATGTTTAGGGAGACAAGGAAACGGTGACACCATTTTCTGAAAATTGAATGTGTAATGGATAAAAAACTGAAAGGTATTTATTTAAAAAGCGATAACCTTGAATTTGAACAGTCGGGGAAAGATGGGTAGACATAGAGAGGACGGAATATAGAGGTGCAGCCTGGAGAGACAGGGACTGAGGTTTCGTACTGAAATGTCAGATGAGTCAGACGGATTCTGGGAAGACACTGCTGTTAAATATGGCTCCACCGTCTGCCATGGAGCTTGAAATTTTACAATGACACCATCACAGTAATAACAAGCACCTGCAGCGGCGCTATGAAGGGGCTGTCTGCTCTGAATGATTGGGCAGTGACATTGATTAACCCTGAATGCCAGTAACCCAAGATAACTAATGGGCTTGACTGTGCAGAAGGTGGAACTGCGATTTAACCGTTAAACCCTTTGCACATCTCTCACATTTATGGACGCTATAACTTGGCTACTTGCATGAGCACAGCGCATGAGCATGGAGATGCAGGGAGGAAGAAGAGGTTGATAGGGCTGCTGATCCCACAGGTGCCCCCAATCATGCCAGTTGTGATGGCGGTTTATAGACATGGGATTCAGTGTTTGCTTTGAAAGGTGGCTCAGCGCTGCATGGAGTCTTCTAGTCGCCCTGATCGGCTCTGATATCAAACACACACACACACACTGTTACCATCCATCCACAAAGACAAAAACACACAGTATAGGTTATCTTTTATTAGTATTATATATATTTATTGAGTGCTTTGTATGTGGATCCTAGTTCTTCTATGAAATTGAGTCAGTGAGAGAAAGCACGTACACGGACCAAGAGGGGGGGTTGGGGGGGTTTTAATGGTTTGTCACGACTCCTCTGCCCGCAAAATGAGCCCGAGCAACAGGGCGAATATGTGTGTCTCCTCAGAGCTGCCCCCTGTCCTCTCTCCTCCGCTTCTCCCTCCTTCACTATACCACAGACCTGGCTGCCATGGCAACCACTTGTGTTGATGGGTTCACCTCTGCGTTAATCACTCCAGAGGAATAATGGTTAACTCGGGGTGTCTCATATGTTTGTGTGTGTCTGAGAGTTTGTCCTTTGAATGACGGTTACAACAACATAGAGACACACATTTCTTCCCGGAACAGCAGCAAAGCTAACAATCAATAAGACACCATCAGAAGAGAAGCGGCAAAACCAATGGATTGATGGATTCTGAAAGCACAATCTCCTGCTATGGCCGTCTTAATGATGAGATAATGTGAGATCAAGTCTATTTTAACCACGCAAATAATTAAATAGGGATATAACTGACAGCATGTTACAAATCTCAGCAGATATCTCATTTATTCCTTTATCTTGTGTGCTATCCGTCCTCTCTGTCTCACAGAATAGGGGATACAATTAAATGATGGAAAATAATTTTCCAAAAGCAGTTTATCAATCTTTGAAAATGTATTTTTCTTGTTTATTTTTTTGATGACTAAAACACAAAGTCAATTTGCATCTTCCATAACTCACAATGTCCACACAACCAAATATAAAACAAAGAGATAGCACAAACTAATAATTGTAATAGTAAATATAGTTGGATATAAATATTTACACCATTTATGATCTATTCTGTTTTCTATAATAAATTTCTATTCCACTGCCTACCACTTGCAATCATTGTCTCTATTATAACAAGTGGGCGGAGTCACCTGCTGCTTTATGCCACGCCGATGCAAATGAGTTTGTGCAGAATCACCAAGTGCCCAGTGACCATCAGACTGTTCAAGAAACTTTATTAAGTTTGACTGATTGACACATTGCCTCGAATGAATTCTTTGCGGCAGCCTGTTAAGAAGAAGAAGTCATTCAACCAGACTCTTTGAAAACACGTGATTTTACTGGCTTTGTTCCTACATAGCTGGAGCCGTCTAACTGCTGGATGTTTAACAGCCAGTCACAGTTCACGATGCAAACATGGGGAGAGTTTACGGATTTTGTTTTTTGTTTTTAAAGAAAAGCGTAAAAAAGGAAACCATAGAAACACAAAACATCAAAATACATTAAACCATTAGTATAACAGTCTTTAAAATAAAAGGACTAATATGTTTGTGGCATGGCATTTCTGACTCAATGTAAGGTTTGAAAATGTGTAGCTCATCAAAAAGACTACCTCCCAGTGGAGTGAATAGACTCAGGACCTCCCACTCATCTCCCATCCTGTCATGGTGTCTGCAAGAGTGCACTTTCTGATTGTGTTTACTGTGTGCGTTTATCTAATTATTCATTCAAATAGTTTGCAGATTGTCAAAAGACTGTTTTGTTCTGTGATCTTCAAAAGTTTACCTTTGCAGCTCTTTGCAAACAGAACGCATCAGAGAGGAAGAGACAAATACTGAGGGTGAGAAATGAGACGACGAGAGTGTGGGTGGGTTGATAAATGCAGCATCTTTCCACACATGCAGAACGTTGACACTAAGATCTGCTCCATCTGTTGCTCCTGCCACTACCGCACAGGTTCTAGAGTGACTGAGAGAGAGCCGAGACTAAACCTGTGCGGACTGAAACAGGTGAGGGGATGCTCAGCCTGACTGGCAGTATAACATGTATTTTAGTATGTACAGCAATAAACTACACAGTCCATCATACATATCATCGCAGCATAAAGAGGGGGGTTAATTTGCACCCTGTTGATGCTAGAGTATTTATTTTTCTTCACTTAATCAATCGTAGACTTGTTGCCGACTGGTATTGAAAATCTGTTCTTGTCATCCGGTCGACACATTTCCTTGGAAAAAGAAATAAATCTGTCAAGGCCAATTTAACAATCAGCTCATTTTGAAACAAACATGACCTCTGCAGCAGAAAACGCTGAACTAAATGGTGAAACCAGCACTGAGCTTATGCAGAACTTCTCCATATGAGTCTCCACATGTTATACCAACCAGACACAACCTACTTTTATGAAATGCTTACGTCTCCACCTGCTCCTCTTGCTGAACAATTTTGTATACGACCCTGTTAGACAGCCTCTTATCTTTTAATGTGATCATGTGGTACAGCTATCTGAACTTGGAGAGGAGGAATAAGCTGCAGGAGATGGTGAACATGGCCTCTAAATCTTAGGGAAGCCACAAAAGCAGCCCAGCAACATGTATGATGAACTCCTGACACGATCATGACCCATCTCATCCATTGTAGAGTGAATTTAAACTTTTACCCTCAGACAGGCGCTATAGATCTCCGATGGTAACAGAAATATCTACAAAAAATCCTGTTCCAATTGCTATCAGAATAATAAATGACTCTAGGATATGGTGGACCTGGACTTTGCTGTAGTTAATGTGTTATGTTGTATAGGGACACATGCGTTGTGACTCATATTTTATTTTTTATTAGGTGTATGCTTTGAGGATATGCGGTCTTGTGTAACTGTGTTTTTAAGAAATGCTTTTAGGGTGAAATCAGAGGCAGATTACCATATTGAAGATTATATCCAGTTTTCGCAATGAACAATTTAACATATTGTTGATATGATTTTGCATTAAAAACGCATTTAGGTCTATCATTTTTACACCCAATAAAATGTTTTTAACTTGAAATTTGCCCCTTATTTCGCTCTGGTTTTTATGTTTGCATGACTTGCAACATTCTACTGGCGTCTCTGTTTTATGAGGAACATGACATAACATAAAATGTCCTATTCCAAACCTTCTCATACAGAGAAACAGCCACAAATTTTTACACCAGGCATACATCGAGATTTTTTTTTCTAACTTCCTGAATATACAACTTAAGTAATGCAGCGTACTGGTATGTACAGATTAGGAAAATATGGAACTGTTTGCCATCAGATATTAAACAATTGACAAATAAAGCCGTTTTTAAAAAGAGCTTAAAGAAATATCTGATGGCACATACGACTAGCCCCTGTTTCAACACATAACATCCCAACACATTTTGGTTTTTAGCTCATTTTAACTTCACTACAGTTTCTCAGCAACTGTATCATGTTGTTTATAGTAGTGAGTTTACCACTTTGTGCTTGTAGATACTGTGTGTGTTCACTGTTGTTATAAATTTTCATTGCAGCTTGAATGTTGTTTTCTTGTATGTTTCCTTTTTCCTTGGATTTTAATTACACTATTGTTTTGTTGCTGTTTTCCATAGATCTAATCTTGACTTGTTTGGACCATAAGAAGAGTAGTTTCTCCATTTGTAGTGACTAATGGAGATCCAAATAATTAAATAAATAAATGATTTGCAACCAGGAACTCAGCAGTATGACAGCATCTGAGCATTTGAGTAATATATATTGTCAGATAAAAAGGGCGCCTCTGAATGTGTATTAAAGTATATGAACTGGACGCGTGCCTTCCACTTTGACATAATTATATCATATATTTAAATCAATTAATACATTGCAATTGGATGCATATACACTGAACAAATTCCACTTGTTAAATTTCTACAAGATTACTCAAACATTTTTCCCCCGTTAAACGTTCTACATACAATAACCAAGCAACGTTATTGTGGTATCCTGGTTTCTCTGGTTACATGGTTACAAGATGGATTAAGGCTTATTCTTATGGTTGGTTTTGTTTCTGGGGGAGATCACAAAACCTTTTGTACACAAAAACCAAACACCACAGTCATGTGTTTTTAACATTTGCATTTTTTCTCTCGTTTCTATGGTATCCATTTTGGCTCAATCTGTGAGTGGCGCTTCAGATGAGGGTTCTGCTGCATAAATAAACAACGGTTCAATATATGTATATATTTTTTTACAAAACCTACTACAGAGGTGCCTTTTGGTGTTTTGGAATTTTAAGTAATTCTCTCTTATTTTGAAAATGGAACTTTCTTCAACAACAGCAACTTATTCTGATAGATGCCTATTGCAACCCAAGATTTAACAACCTCAACAGGAAGAGCAGAGTCACCAATTTATATTCTAGTCAACTCTCAATTTTGACAAAAATCTGCTATTTTTTTATTTTTATATATAACATGTTGTATTTGCGTTACATTGTGTTGCATTGCATTTTAATGTATATGATTGGCAGTTATGGCCAGATTTGAGATTTCTAATCTCAATGAGAAATCCTGGTTAAACCAAGGTTAAATAAAAATAAATAAAAATGGACATTTAAATCCTCCTCCTCCTGGTGTTGTAAATGTTTAATCCTTTGCTTTCTCTTTTCCTTGCAATTGGAAAAAAAGTCCAGTTTACTCTTAAAGGGCTGCCACATATAATCAAGGAAAGATGTTGGTTTCGTGTTATTTTATCACAAGAACTTGTGTGGTTTGTTAATGCAAGTCAGAGACATGGAAATGAGTGTGGCGGTTGGATTAAAAAAAAAAAAGGCACAGATATTGAAACAGACAGTCCAGTTTCCATTGGTTCTTCATTTCCTTGAATAGACCGAACACCATCTGCTGCTATATGCAACCATGAGCTTGAAAAAATATATATAAAAGGTTGGCACAGATCAAAGGCGTCTTGGTTGAGGATGACTGGAATCTCAGGTAAAGATGCCAAGTGCGACATGAGGGAAACTGTATCCTGTGAAATGCGAAGTGAAAGGAGTAATTTATACTGCTGCTTTTTTGTGGAGACTTGATTTGATTAGGCACAGGGGGTTTTAAAATGTCTTAGTGACTCTTTCACATCCTATGAAAGCCCGGCATTTCACTTCAGATGTTATTTCCGTCTTGTCCTCATCATAAAATGGTGACTAATTATAAAGCTGTGAGCTGAGGTTGATGGGATAACTGCTCTCTGCTCTGATGAACCCCTCAGAGGCGGGTGGGCTCCTGCCTGTCTTATATTTGTTACTTTCTATGTCAGACTGTATTTACACAGAGGAAGGCAGAGAAGATCGATCGGTGTCATAGATCATCAAATGCCAGACTGAAGTAAAATACTCTTTACCTGTCTGAAAAAATACAGTTATCATCCATGGCCAGAAAACTTTTAGTTTAAAACCATTAAGATGATAACGTAAACCATTACTTGTGTGGCTGTTGCGCTTAGTCGTATTGAACGGCACTGTTGGCACACAGCAAAATGGTTCTGGGTTCAAATCCATCCAAGGATTAGGCCCGACTCCTTTTTGCCTGTATGCAAAATTCTCATTTCTGTGCAGCACTGACAATATGATTTTTAGGAACTTAATAACTAATTAGAAGGCTAATGAATTAGAATCACTGTACATTTCCCAATCAATAATGATGTTAATTATTCTCTCATTTTACCAATGCATCTAGGGTTATGTAGGGCGGTTGTGACCCAGCAGAACACTGGCCTCACCACTTGAAATAACTTCACAGAAGGTCAGTTTGAGCTGAGAACGTCACAGTTTACATGTACATGTAAGTGTCTTCATGCAAAATACTGAGACTGGCTGTTCCACTGGTGTGTGATTGCAGTGTGAATGTTATCACTCCTGATCCAGGCGGCACCTTGTTTGTCTAAGGAGAGCCATTGCAAGTTAAAATATCCACATACACTCATTTCAGTACATTCATTTCATTTTATTACAGGACTGATAAATACGCTCTCATTTTAATACAAGCTCATTTTCTTCTGACAGAAAACAATACATTGAGATTTTTCATCACGATACATTAGACTGAAAAGAAATAGAGAAAAAGTTGGACTTTCAAAGTTTACAAAATTTAAAATGAGCAGCAACAACATTAACCTCTAACGAAACACTGTGTTCCAATGTTACAAGGATAAAAGAAAAAACAAACCACCATCCCATCTCCTCTGTGCTCAAATCAAATGATCCTAAGCTTTAGTGATGTGGCCCTCTTTGATCAGGAAATCATAGATTTTGCGTGTCTTGTTTACGTCGATCTTGATCAGCGCTCTGGCTTGTGCGAGTCGCAGCCCGCCCTGCCGTCTGCACTCATTCAGCAAAGCCTGCTTGTACTCCAGGTAGGCCCCTGGAACCAGCCGCACCACCTGACACAACTACAAGCACAAAACAAATACCCGGTTAAATAGGAGACTGTGGCGTTTGAAAACATATAATCTCATACAATGCTTTTTAGGCTGCAAACAAAAAAGCTTGTTGGATCATTTAATCATCTGTTTGAGTTTCAGCCTCCTCATTTTTGTTACTTATTGAAATAGGAAACCACACCTGGTTTATGCAGCAACTGGCCAGGTGTGTGTACTTCTAGCTGTACTTCCCTCACCGTTATACTTTTGGACGTATAACTCCTAAAGTTCAGACTGACTCATCTCCGCTATTAAATACTGGAATGCTACTACTACTAAATGTTGAATTGACATCCATGGTAGCCAGAGGACAAGTCCCAATTACTTTGGTGGTCCGTTAAAATTTCCTCTTGTGCCGTCATCAGGTCAACACATTAATTTAATCTATAGTTTGGTTTATGAAAAACTAATTGTGAGTCTCAGCTGTAGATTGTTGTCCTACTAACATGGAATGATTAAATATAATGGGGAATTTGGTGAACATTACCAACTTAGTATCATAAGTGCCACTGTTAACATGCTGGTGTTAGTATTCAACTCAAAGCACCGATGCAACCACAGGGCTGTATAATCAATAGTGTTGTTCCATAACGGAGAGGATGCACCTCTCTAGACAGATTTGATGCTCTCATCCCATGTCTGCTGAATAACGTAACAACTCTTTTCCCACCACAAAAGTTTGACTTGGCTGTTTCTATGCACAGATAAGCAATAGCTGTACCTCTTTCTCACGCTCGTTGAGTTTCTCTGTCCCTGGCAGCCCGGTCAAGTTGAGAGGAGGAGCGCTGCGCCTACCTGTTGCTGTGGAGCCGAAATTTAACAACAGTTAATCTGGCATTCAACATTCCAGTGTTGGCCTACTTTCAGATAACCTAATTAAACATGCAATTAATTCCTTTGCTAGGATGAGACAGAGTAAATGGTGTGCAAAGACAACGGCGTGGCCAACATTTGAAAAGAAAGCGAAATATGTAAGTAACGGAAAACTTTCTGAGTGTATTTATGGAGCAGCATTAACAGGAATAAGCCCTCAGGCCATGCCAACAAAACAGACAGGAGAGAGCACAGAGGGAAAGGTGGGGAAAAGCTTCCTACCGGACACGGTGATGGTTGTGACAGCTGGAGTGATGCCGGCATCTCTGGAATAAGAGAGAAAAATGTTAGCATCTCTACAATATTATTATTTATAGACCCACATTTTCAGAGTTTGGTTCATTATCCTTGCTCTGAGAGAGCCTTCCAAAAAATATTAATCATTGCATTAAAGACTTTCTTTATTTAGAGTTAATTAGAGAAGCATGGATTCCATTCAAAGAAAAATCATTGGATGTAAAAACAAAAGCAGCGTCACTTTAAAGAGACTACAAATATCGAAGGAGGTTGAAGTGGGATGCACCGCGATATAAACGCCTGCTCTATTGATCTGAGCGTGGCTGGTGCGCAGAGTGATGAAACAGGTCAGCGTCTTTAGGGAATTCGACTTTGCAAGCCCCTCTACAACACACTGGGTAACGAGCAGGAAGCTTTGAGTCTTACATTGCAGCCTGTTTACTGAGCCACTGCTGGCAGGCTCTGCCATCCTGGATGTACTGCAGGACGTCACAAAACATGGTTCGCTTCCTCCTCTCTTCCTCCCGCATTCGCTTCACGCGCTCGTATACCTTGGCACCTGAGAGTGGTCACACAGACAGAGATGAGCAATGACACCAGGAGAAGGATTAAAAAAATGTAGTAGTCTACCTTGTGGGTTAAGGGTACGGGAAAATACTCTGAAGGCTGATGTTCGACACTTATTAGGAAAGAAAATGTTACTACTCTATTGGTATAATATTATGCTCATTATATAATGGGACTAAGGGTGAATTAACAACGTCTTTTATAAGAAGAAGTAATAGAAGTAATACAATTTGAATACATGCTGAGACTGTCTCTGACATGCTTAGAGTAATTTAAAGAGTACTTAATAGAATCACAGTTTACCTTTAGAATTAGTTTTATTGACATCAGATGTGAATTACTTTCTCACCGTAAGACAATCAAGTTTAAAACATGATGCAACATGATGCAATTAACGGTCCAAATGGGGCAGTGCCACCTGTCTGACTTCAGTGTAACCCGTAGATGACTCATTCAGTACATTTCAAGAACACACGACTAACAAATGAAATGTGTTACTTTATCACGGCAGTGAGATCTGAGTGGACTAAAGAGGCGTCTTATCAGCTGCGTCTCATCAGACGCAGCTTCAATTGTTAAGCGGTTAAACCAACTCACTAAACAGCGACGCATGAAGGCTGACTGACCCACCGATCCAGTGCGCTGCTAACTGATGTGTGGCAGTGGGGTAATGCTGCTGATCTGAATATCAGGGGCGAAGCTGAAGTTCAAATTGTAAAGAAAAAAGCAGTCAATGTGCTTTTTCATAGATTCACCCAACCTCAGTAGCACAGCGTCTGTGATATGGTCGCAGCTGGGAATATCAAGCTTGAGCTTTAGTGTGCCAACAAATCCTGAATTATTATGAATTCTTGATAAACTACTTAGATACAGGGTAAGTGCTTCCATTATTTTTTTAACAGACCATGAGTTGTCTCTGGACATTTTCTACCACTTGGCCATTGCTTGCTGCAAAGTTCAGTTTGCAGTCGGCTTTAGTTTTGTCACAACAACTTACATTATAAGATATGCACACTGGTGACTTTACTCATCAGAAGAAGTGAACCCAGAATCGGAACAATACCATCTGTGTATCCCTATCCCAAAACATTGGGATTCCAACCACAAACCCCAAACCTATCACGCTGTGGTGTTGCAAATAATCCTTAAAACACTCACAGAAAAGACTTCAGCATGCCTGGAATCTGAATAATAACACATTTTTCCTGCTGGGTCGTGCGACTTTGAAAAAGTTGGAAAGAAGAGCACAAACGTGAAAGAAGACTCACTGCAGAAAGACTTGATCCCTGCTTTTCTGTACTCTTGCAGCCTGTGGATCTCTCTCCTCAGCTCAAACTCCACTGGGGGGAAAGGAGACAAAGGTAAACCTGTGAACTCATTTTCAAAGAGAGTTACACAAATTCCGTCTCACACAAACCGATCTTAAGGCTAGTTTGAATTTTTCGTCCAACACAGTGAAGACAGATGTCTGTAGTTCGATAAAAAGGCACACATACATTTCAAGCCACTAATATTTATTCAGTGTGCATGTTGTTGTAACAACGCAGCTGTTTGATGATGAGTTTTTTTTAGTTGTATTGGTTGGCAAACTTTGTAACTGCTGAATCTGTCTTTGTGCTAAGCTGAGCTACCCTGAGTCTGTGTGAACCCTTATAAATAACCGACATAGGATTGTGTTAATATTACTTAAGTAATCTTATCTTACTCCTCAGAACATAAATCAGCAAGTTTCTCTAAATGTAGATACCCTCATTTTGCATGAACGAAAAACCTAAATGAGCAAAATAACGAAATTAGAACTACCTGAATAATAAGCTTTGATTTTCACATTCCACAGAACTGAACGCCTATAAACGGGTGGGTGGGGTGGGTGGGTGTGGTAGTCATCTGACAATGTTGAACGAGCCTGATTTGGTCAAATTAATTCTGTGTGTCTGTGCCTTTTGCATGCAAAGCCTGTCCATGTATTCTCAGCCAGACCAGATACTAACGTGCGTGACTTTCGATGAATTTGTCATGCTCAATAGGTCCAATCATTCTGGCAAATCGTCTCATGGCGTCATACAGGTCCTGCACCTCCTTTGGGTAGCATCGCTCCAGCACTGAAAGCAAGAAAGGAGAAGAAAAGTGAGTGGGTAGTGGACAGGGCCAAATATATAACAGAGAAATATGAAAGAAAAATCCACCCCCTTGGATACTTTCACACATCAATAGTTGGATTTTAGTGCATTCGAGGAGAAATGCAGTCATATTTGTTATAGAGATTTCCCCTAAACTACTGTTTCATGTCATTATCATCACCACCTTCATTACGTCGTGTAGCTGCTTGCCTGAACCTGTCCTCAGGAGTTAAGAACAGATTGTGTGGACACTGATTACACTCAGCTTTCCACACACTTGAAATGTGTTTTCTTTCCTCTCAAGCATCCTTCATTATGAAAAACATTGGGTATATACTTAGTGTATTCATGTGCAGGTATACACTTTCAGTTTGACATATGTGACCTACACTGATGTGGATCAGTGGGTAGAGAATAGTTGGAGAAGAATGGTGATAATACATGTTTCTTAATAAAACTGTATTATTTGTATGTATGTTGTAATCCATTTTTATAAAACAAGTAAAATGTTGTATACAGATGTTGATGTGTTGGAGTTCATTTGTTTTACTTCACAATGGGGAAGATAGCAATGCTGATGCAGAAACCATATATTGTGCAGCTTGGATTTCCACAATGCCACGTTCTGGTTCAATTATTGTTTTTTCTTATTTGTATTTAGTAGACACATTTAATCTGCAAATTAAAGTCATGTTTGTATTTTTATAGGCTCAAATTTCTTTATTTTTTTTCGGCATCACCTTAAAATCTCTTGTGAACACACACTCGTGAATAGTCGGATACAAAGAAAGGCTGATGAGATTTGATCCTGTTTGTATGATTTTTGACCATGTTGCAGTGTGGAATCACCCCAGACAATGTGAATAAAGTATTGAGTTTTGTTCTTCGATCATTTTCCTTTTACTAAATCAGAGCCTGGTTGAAGCTGGACAAATGCATTAAACCATCAGATACAGCTACCTCACATCCTTATACACCGACTGATTGCAGTTGATGTTCAAACACACTGTTTCTTCCACCACTAAACTAACCCTACAAGCACACACAGTCTAGATTCTCTTGGTTTAGCACGATCCGTGTTTCTGAGTAACAAACAAGAGTCTATAACAGAGAGGAAAGGTTTTACAAGAGGAGTGGGTGTGTGTGTTTGTGTGGCGGACGAGTGTCAAGTTCCTTTATGTGGCTCCTGAATGTGAGCACTAACTTCCAGCTGCCAGCTCTGGCCATGCATGTGAAGTCATACTCTGAACAAAGCAGTGAAAACAGAACTATGTTGTCCATATTTCCAGGGAGACGGCAGCGCTGAACTTCTCTATGGTTGCACACAAAAAGGGTCTGCAAACAATGACTTGATGTAACATGCTTTTACTGGAGCTCAGACAGATGGCTCCTCTCAAACAGCAACGCTGGTCAGTCTGCCTCTTGCAGTTACCGAGACATGATACTGTGAACCTCCCAGGCTTGGATACTGCTTCCATTATTGCATGTGACACACGCACACACATATACACCATAGAGAAACACAATCTTTAACAGTCTCCATGACAACCAGTCTGCAGCTCCACAACTACTCTGAGTTCTCTTTTGTCTTGAGAGACTGGGGAGATAAGGGAGTGGAGGGGGAAAAGGAAGGAGGGCTAACAGGAGGCTGAAGGATACATAAATAAAACATGACAAGAACAAGAACTCTACTCTTGTCATGTTTTAGCAACATGTGGATATGTAATGACAGGCTGGGTGGTTGGACATTTTCTTTTAAAGATGGTTTAATTGGAAAATTCTATTCATTGCAGCCCATCACCTTCTGTCTGATCTCTGATGAAGAAACCGAAGAGATGTAGAGAATCACATTAATGTGTTCACTGAAATCTGACCACTGGCAGGTGGATCAATGAATGAAGCCTGTATTTGAGTAATTATAGGAGCAGTGGTCATCTTATTGGGATCAATTCGGCACACAGCCCTGTGGACTATATTAAGCCTCGGTCGTAAATCGGAGCTCTGTCAGTTGCCATACTTCTGCTTCCCAAGGGGTTTACAGAGGTTAACAGTGGTTATTACACCGGAGTTGTTTGCATGCATCCATAGAAACCCTGAGCTGTGATTTGGCTTGTAGGTATCAGATGCCTCCCTGAGTTGCTATGAATACGATCACAGCCATGCTGGTTTGAGTTTTATTAGAGGACTCACTCTGGAATTTTCGCAGGTTGATCAGTCCATGGTCTCGGATAACCCTGACGGAAAAAGACGCAGATTTATTAATATGCAAATATTCTGGACTGCAAAATTAAACCTGGCATGTCTGCATTAATACCCTTATTTTGGTTCGTGCAATCTCTTAAATCATTACAGAATTTGAATTCTCAATATATCCTCCACAGCAAGGTGAACTGTTTTTAAATAATTTGGTGTGAGACCAGGGTTAAAGATTAGGGTCAATGGCGGTGTCGCCACCCTGGAATCCTCTCTGCCAAGCTCTAAGCAAATAGAAATCAAGTGCCAATCATGGAAAGAGGGAAATGGAAAACTTGCATTCCTCCCCAACCATATATGCCATTCATCCATACATCAGGAGCCGAGATTTCTTTCTGTAGTGACGGATGAATTAAAGCAAGGATTATCTGTTAATTTCCTTGAATGACAGTAAGAGGCTGAAGGTGAAGTGTTTAATATATAAAGTATACCAACAACCCCCTTAAAAAATGGTTTGGGGTCAAATAAAAAAATTGAAAGAACAGCTCCAACGGGCTGTATAGTAACAATTTCCTGAAGCAGTGACAGTCTAAAATCTATGCTGATAAAGAGTAAAGAGTTTATTGGGTACTAACATAAAACTAATGCAGTAAACAATCCTCAAATAAATCCTACCTACATGTAGGTTAAAATACTCAGCTAACTGTTGAAGAGAGGGATTGATGCAATTGTACGATAACTTTGAAGGATTCATTTTTAAGAAGACGAGTGGTCCTCTAATTTAGACACCGTCTTTGATATTAATGTGATTGAAAAAAGAAAAGAGATAACAGTAACAGTAGTAATAGAAGTAATAACCTCTCTAAAAAAAGTTTCAACAAAAACTGATTAGTCTAACCTCATTTAATGTACAATTAATTGCAGGACTGTGCTATAATTAATCAAAAAAACTCATTAATCGACTACAAAAGACAACAGTGACTATTGGTGATTATCAGAATTTCTGCCGTTTCTTTTTCTTACCATTGATTATTTCTGCTCACAATTCAAATGTTTCATATCAAAGTTAAGCATGAAATGTATATTCTAAATTTAAAAACTTACAGCCAAACACTTCTTTTGCTGTCAGTGCACACAAAGTGCAACAAAAATATTCAATAATACATTCTTTCAAAATCCCACACTGAGGCTACCATAGCAGCTTAAAACTAGCAAAAATGTCAAACAGTTTATTATGCACAACTTTCACCAGGAGACAGACCTGTTCTCTCAATTATGAAAAACACTTGAGCTTTGATTAAAGGTCTCCATCACTCTCAAGTTACATAGAATCCCTGTGGCTCACAATGATATTGAAAATAGGCTTACATATGCAATTATAATCAAGTTGCCAACCATCAAATAACCACAGTTTGACAGCACTTCCATGTTTAAAGGGCTTTTAGAAATACAATTCAACATTTAGAATAGAAAATAAGGATCAGCCTTATGAATGAATAATTATTAAGAAGACAAAAGGGTAGTTTAAAATTAGTCTTTTGTATTACTATTTTCAAGCTTATGAGGCCATCTACTGACAGACAGGGCTCATTACATCATGCCGGTTAAACACTGCATCGGCCTCTCAGGACCTACTTTTTTCTCCGCTGTCTCTCCTTTAATCTTGAATGATATATGTCCACAACCGAAAGCTTGAGTGCTGAAACAGAACAAAAAAGATGACATTGTCTGTGCATTTTCGAGATTAATCTTTTTTTTATTTTGCTAACAATTAAAAAAAAAAAAAACAGTCACCATGTAAGATGTCTGAGTCGTCATCCACAAAGTCGATGTCTTTCAAATCCCATTCAGCATAGTTGTCGAACTCCTGACAGGACAATGGAAATTGATATTCATCTACTAGGTTTAATCGAAGGTCACATGAAGCTGATCAATGATCCCAGACAGGTGCTCATGTTTTTTTTAGTAAAAACTAACAGTAAGACATGTCAACAATGAAGGCATGACCCAAATACTTGGACAATGTTAGCACATATGATAAACTAAAGGACAAACATATCCTCTGACCTCCATAAAGTCTGCTCTGGCAGGCATGTATCCAGCCATATCTCGAGACAGCACAGAGTCAAATGTAGGCCTAGGTGGGTCATCGGTGGCTGTGAGATAACAAAAACACAGTACGTGCACACTAGAATGAGTTTATAACACCTTTTCTTTGCATAGATGATTAAAACAAGAAATGTGCCACACGCAAACATCTTCTGAAATTTGTTTTTCCAATAACAATTTAAGTATTCAGAAATGTAAATGCAATGACATAATAAATAGAATGAGTTTCTCTCAATTTTTGAGTTTGTAAAACTTGAACATGACAACAAACTGCTGGTCAAACACTGCAACAGATGGAGACTTGAAGCCTAAAGATAATGTGGATACTGACGTTTGAATGGAATAGCTCTCTCTGCAAAGCAAGAGTCTTTTGTTTTCCGGAGGCTGAGCAAGGTGGAAGAGAAGAGCGGGTTATGGATGAAATTCTTCATATAGTGAGTCTCGCATTCCTCTTTGGTTTTGGTGCGCATCTGGTAAGCCACATCCTGCCTTCAGGAGAGAAAAACACAGTGGTTAAGTTCTTAGTTTGCAAAAAGGTATTCAATGAATCCTCTTGGGTGAATATATTCTAGCCATAACACAATTTATTAAACATTAATTTACAAATTTAAGCAGTTTAAATAATAAATTAACATGTTTTAAACTAAAGGTTTCCAAAAATGCAATTTGGGCCATTAATTTCACGTTTTAGTCCTATTATGCATAGAGACATATAGTATCTAAACAATATTTCTTAATAAAATGTCATGATGAAAAGGGAAGAAAAAAACCCATCATGAGATAAACAACAGGAATGTCTTAACGTGGGAGGACATTAGCATATCTCACAATGGTCATATCTTAAGATGTAGTTTCTATTTCAGCAATGTGATGCACACAATAGCAATATTCAGAACTTCACATTCAGCCAATTAAAGCAGAGATATGATAACTTTTATCAAACCAAATGTTGTGCAAATGGTAGTATATATATAACAGGAAAGAATGATGAAAATAAAATCCAAGAGTTCAATTATATTCAAGAGAGGGCACATGACCAATATATCCAAAATTCACAACAAAGCAACCTAAAATTGGTAAATAGCACTACAGGTAAGTCAAATTACGCATTTTTTTTTTTGGGGGGGTGAATTTTCCCTACATATTAACATCAAAAAAACTTTTATTTAGAAATCAACTTTCTCTTCTTTGATTGCTCCGTTCGGGGTTACCCCAGCAGATCACCCTCCATCAATAGGTTGGTACCCTGCCGGCTAACATTACCAGTGATGGTATTTATTAAGTTGCGTCCCAACCGAGGTGGGGGCATGAAACAAACAGTGAGCACTAACCAGTTTCCAAAGCCACAGTCCATGACTGCCTCCAGTAGAGACATCTCCTCCTGTGCTGTCCATCCAGGCTCCAGTACAGGGAAGTCTGATGTCTATGATAAGGGTAAAAGAGAAGAGTAAAGACAAATAATGAGCGTGTGACCTGTGCCTCCTAGTCTTTGATATTTCCGTGGTCAATTTTTATTTCAACTTACCAGGATTTCATATTTGTGATCACTCTCATGCTTCTTGTATTCAAATCCTCTGGTGAAACACTGAAAGTAAAATTATATTTTTAACTTTATACACACTATGACTTGTTTTGGCATAAATAAGTGTTATGATAATAAAAGAAAAAGAAAAAGTTTATGTTTATCACGTATTAACCTGGAGGCAGAGTAAAAAAGGTGAGGGCCCACATTCAGCACACTTGATGTATGGCTCACTTAAATAAGATGAGCAACCTCTGCAGGGTGGTTTGTCAAAAGGATCATCTGAAACGGACAAAGTAATGTTTACTCAGAAATTTATTTCTCGTAGAGCATCTTCTTCAATCTGAATATGCTTTCTAATTGCAATACTTCTACAATATTATAAAACATTTGCAACCACTCCACAGTGTGAAATATTTTTCATCATTTGCGAAATATACTTTAGTATGACAGCTGTAAATAGTGTGCAACACTGTGCTGTTTATACACCATTCTCATTTTTGTACTATGCTTTTAATGATTTGCACTTGGTATATCATATTGCTCTTTGGTGCTGTAACACTTAAATATCCATGCTGTGGGAAGGATAAAGAATTACCTTATCGTATTTTATTATTAGCGTAATTCAACACGATGACGGATGCCCATTGACTGTAGACTAAAACAATATCCTTTCATGCATTTTTTGAAGCGACCGTTTATTGTGTTGATGGTCGTAGGGAGGCTGGTGCTTGTCCCAGCCTGCAAATGGTAAACAAACAACCTCGTAAAGCAATAGCCTAGATGCTAGTAATGCTAACTCAGCTTTCGATAGCTCACATATGTGTATCGGGAACTAAGTTACAGAAGGGGCATACCCGAAAGAAAATAAATCCAATTACTGATCGTTTTTAGTGACGATATAATCAGAGGGCAAAAATATACATAGTTACCCGTGAATATAGCCAGTGTCTATGCTACTATTAGCACACTAATGCTAGCTAGAGTAGAGCAAATGTGGTTATTCTGAGAGAACTCGAAAAGTGCTGGAGTTTATAGTGTAATAAATAGTTGCATTTTCTATAGTTTCCTCAACACTTACTTCCAATAGATGCAAGATGGTCCATTTGATAACGTTTAAACAATATTAATACAAGAAAGGATGGCTACATCTACTTCTTCGTTGTGGTTTAATCATGGAATTAGCAAACATACTTCGTGCTCATTACTGCCACCCTCTGGATTCCCTCAAACACTACCGTCTAGAACAGGCACCTCCAGACGTCAGAATGACGTGACCTAACTGTATTTTAAAATCTAAAAACATTCAGGGCCCACCGTCATCACCATCATGATCAACACACATGGAGATGGAGATGAAGCATTTCTCTCTGTTTGTTGTTTCATTATTAGACCTGCATGAGTCTTTTGCAGTGCAGCACAAATAATCCATCCAAACGTGCATTACAATTTCTAATGCAACAACAACATTTTTTAATTCTTGAATCCCTATTCCGACTGTTGACAATAAACTGATCAACATGTGAAGAAAAAAAGCAGACAAAAAATACTGTATAAGGCTGAAGCAGCTGAAAACCACAGCGATAAAAATGAAATAGCTTCAGCCTCAAAGCATTCGAAATCAGAAATCAGAAAACTATGAATAGGTCAAATGAATGAAGAATGTAATCATTTTGATTACTATTTAACATGTAAATTAATATTAATTAATACTTTCTCTAGAGGCCGACTTTCTGTAATTTCTTTGACCACTAGAGAGCAATGACTTACATTTTTGTAATGACTGGTCTAAAACCTGTACTTGTTAATGTAATTAGTTCAATTCAGATAATATGTGTCCGACATAGTTTGTATATTTATATTCAATTTATCAAAGTCAGTTTTTGTTTTACTTAAAATACTAAATATTTTAACAAAGTTCCACTAACACACAAATTAAAGACATATAACAGTCTGTTGTAATTTACTTCTAATTCCCTTGCTGCTCCGTCTTCTGTCCAGTCCAAACTTTATTTGAGGATTCTCCCCTTTGCCCAAAACCTGTAGTATGTTTTGTTTGAGTGACCACTCAAATTAATCTAATAGTTGACTAATAGCTTTTTTGTTGGTAAAGTTTGGTCTGCTAAAATAATGGTTGTCACTGTATCACATCTAATCCTCCAAGCAGAGATTTTGATGCTGGTCCATTGATTGCAGCTCCATAAAATGCATCCTATCACGATTATAACTTAATCATTCGAAAGATTTAACTACAACACCAATTCACAAAAATTAAAAAAATCGTAAAACTTTATTTGTCTTTTAAATGTGATAAGATAATACTTTATTGAACCCAAAGATGAATGATAGTGTTATAACGGGATACGAAAAAAAATTGAAACCTGAGGTAATATAATAATAATAATAATAATAATAATAATAATAATAATAATAATAATAATACAACTAGTGAATGAAGAATAATTAAAGGGTACCTAAATAAAAATTGTGGGCAGACTGAAATGTATATCTCGGAATTTCACCACACAGTGTTTATTTATTTTTTGTGTGGGTATAAATATGAATCATGTTGTAGTAAAGTGTGTGTGCTGTTTAGTCCAGTCTGGTGATGCATGATTGTGTGTGTTGTTCAGGATACCATTACCGTACAGAGTTGGTGTTAGTGCAGGATATTGTGAATCGGTCCAGTGGGAATAACAATAGTGCAGGTGGAGATGGATAAAAGTCCAGAGTACAGTTTGATAAGTAGTCAAATTTGCATATAGGCTCTGGTAATAACATTTTAAGGACATACATAGGGATTGGTTGAAAATTACTTAATTGTTGCGATTGTGACTTTGCAAGTTCCTGGGGTGACTAGTATCAATATTCCTGCCACGAGGGTCGTTCCCTCACTTTTTCTTATCCTGCTTACCTTAATCCAAATTTTTTATTTCAATGATCATGAAGGCTGATTGAGGGCAAATTCATTGATAGGCTGCATAAATCGCATTTTCACCTTCAGTTCCTGTGCTCTTGCTTTTTCTCTTTCCCATCAGTCAATGGAAAGCAGTGTTGATGACTTAGAGAGAGATATTTTTATTGAACTGTGTGAGCTCCCTCCACAGCTGGAGGATAAAATGTCTCAATGTTCTTCCCCGTTTTACCACAAGGTGCTGATCTAACACCACCTCTGCTAAGAACACAGAGAACGCCTCAAAGTCTGTCTTTGTCTTTCTATGAGACCATATTGCCACCTGTGCCTTGTTTGGGTCAGTATATAGTAGGTTTGATAATGGACCAACAGATGATGGATGCTGGACTGTGAGACGTCACACCTCCATGTTTTTTTGTTTTGTTTTACCTATGTAAAATGTAACCCAGTACAGAACAGCTTCCAGGAGGACTGTGTGCCTTCAAATAGCTCAAATGCAATAAATATGTACGGCCCTTGATACTTTCCAGCTTTGGCCCTTGAGTGAAATACAACTCCTGCAACTCAAGGACTCTCAGTTGTTGACTAACCATTGGGGGATGTGAGAAAGTATGTTTTCTTCCTTGATTTTACTGAAATGACCCTTTAATTCAGTACAGATGTGACATCAGCTCCTAACTGGAAACATCTCTATGATAAGTGCTGGCACCAAAGCCATGGTTAAATCAGGCCAGGCCTACATGTTTATAACTATACTATAACTAAAGATGCAACTTGTGTCATTAATCTCTCTCACATTTAAATTTTGATTACACTTAATACCACCAATGTAATGCACACACCACATGCCCTTAATGAGAGCTTTAGCCCTACAGGAAACAAAATCCACATTGGCCTCAGTCAGAATTCAATCCTTCCTTTTTTTAAAGCGCCAGCCATATCCGTGAGGACGATCCACAGTGACAAGTGTATTCAGTGGAAGCATACCACACGTTCAGTTTTCTGACCCTGAGGGGCTGCCTTAGACCTCTGGGGAGACACTCAGTCAGCATGAGAGCACAGGGCAACACAGATCCATGAGTAATAGCAGCAAAGAGGCCTCGTGGCAGACCGTGAACTATAAGGGAACGGTTAGACTTCCCTTTTCTGCTTGTTTAACAATCCTTTGGGAGCGTTATGATTTAATTATCCTTTAACTGGGAACTACTCTTTTCTGTACGTTACAATCGAAAATGCAAATGGTGACGGGTTTAAGATTTTTTCTTTGGCCCAAGTTTTACTCAAACTGACAATGTATTAAAAAATTCAATCACGAAAGAAAAAATGAAGAAAAGATTAATGATTAATAAAAAACAGCAGATGTTTGATAATGAGTCTATTAGGAAGTTGCTGAAGCTCTGATTCTTTGGGGAGATTGGGATCGAAGGGTCTCCGCCCTGAGCGGCAAGATTGAACATCCCCCCCATTTGGAGCTTGGTTACTGGTGGTGGTGGCTGATGTTTATGCTGAAGCTCGATGGATCTGCGACGACAAGGTGGAGCTGAGGAGGTGGAGGGAAAGCGAACCAGCAGCATGCAAGAACTAGATGGATAGAGTTGTATTTAAAGACGGCAGCTAATGGTGATGGGCTAAGCATGCAGGTGTGACACGTTGATAGGATGTGGCTACCTAATTGAGTACAGTTGATATCAACCAATGCCTCAGACCGTGCAGCAGGTGATCGAGATGATCTTTACTTAGATGATCTAGCACATGCCTCAGACCGTGCAGCAGGTGATCGAGACCGAGAATGTGGGAAAGGTGAGGATTATTGGGTGGTATGAGCAATAATAGTGGCCCAAGTGTACCAGAGGACAGTCTTTCTGATTGAACCATCGCTAGACTCCCATAATCCCTTTAATGTCCTCACCAAGAAAAAAAATATGGAAAAATGATTCCTATAGCTAATAGGTGAGTGTCTCCTCCTCAATGGCCCCATTTACCTGTAGTGTCCTCAAGGGCTCCGTCCTTGGCCCCTTACTCATTAGCATAAACATGCTGCCTACAGGTCGTATAATAAACAGGTTCAATCAAGTGACTCAAAATTTGCTTGACCAAACAGTTGAGCAGGACATCAAATGGTTAAAAAAAATGTTTTTGCAAGATGAACACTACATAAACAGAAGTATTTGAATGACCAAATATTGAGATCCACAAGATCTCATTCAAAAACAGTGTATGTTGCTATAAAAAAAGGATTTTGGAACTTGACTAGATTCTGCTTGCATTTAGTCACAAGAACATCGAGAAGGTACAAAAATGGTGCAGGGTCATTAGGCCTGGTGTTGTAATAAACAGAGACTAAACACATTTTTTTAAGGAAATAGCTTTGTGCATACACTTCAAATGCAGAATTTAACTGAACTGAACTTAAACTATTAAGCCATCGTTAATTATTCTTTCGTGTTTTTTCAAAACAGGGTCTCATTGCTAAATGACATTACTTGTCTGCATAAAACACAGGTAACACAGGTAACTTAATATGTGATGTTTGTGCAAGGGTAGGGCAGGTAACAACATGGTGGCGATGCAGCTGACTGCATACTTTGAGAAAGTTGTTCGCTTATTCATAACTGTTAAATGTTGTGTTTGTATCCCTAGAATAAGTTGGAATTTCACACCAAGCAGTTTTAATTTCTGTTTTTACTTGTCTTTTGTGTGGCTGAATAAACATTTTCATAATTTTATTGTGTTTATTTTTTTTTACATATTTAGATGTATTGATTAACTTCTGAGTCAGTGGTGCAAGAAGGTACTGGGTTCAAATCCACCTTTAACACTGGTACTTCAGCTTCCTCCCACTATCCGAAAACTTGCCTACTGCATACGTTTAAGGCTTTACAATAGTACACATCTTATTCAGTTTTTATCCAAGGTGAAACTAAAGAGGTTTAAGACACGTGCTTCTGTTCAATTTGCTAGTAAAGTCTAAAAGTTGGGACAAAGGCTAAATTTCGGAATAATAGCGTGTGGTTATTGTCTTGTTGACAACAGTGTTGGCACAAAGTTTGAGACATGGTGTCTTGGTTATAACTGTATCCTGTAACATAAAAATGTCCCTGAATTGGAACCCTGGGGCTACAGTTAAATCATCAATAATAGCCTAAAGTATAAATAGTCTGTGGAGACGAGTGTTGCCTCGTTAGTCATTTTTAAATCTATGTTCCTACAGAGGCCATAGTGACGTTTGCCGGAGGTCAATCTGCATGAAGACAGAACTGTATCCTCCTCACAACTTTTATAAAAAGATATATTGTCAACAGAAGACACTTTGAGAAAGCCAAGGCCAGCATATGTGGGTGCTAGTAGTCTATACCATCACAAATTGACAGGGAATGCAGCCACAATCCATTATCATCACGGAGACTGACAAAGAAAATAATGTTAGCCTCAGACTAACATGGGTGCCCCCCTACGACGGCCCCCGCTGCAGCATCACTGCCTGTGGGCAGACAACCGGCTGTCAGCACCAGCCACATGCCATCCCAACTTATGCTCCCTCTCTCCTCTCACTCCGCTGCCTCTGACTTCACACCCAGAGCAAAAGGCCTGAAAGTCCGGGCAAACCCCAGGCCTGCAGGCCCCACACTGCGTCTTTGGATAAAAGACTGAGAGCCTTGGGGATTCTCTGGTGTACACGTGTGCCAAATGATACATCTGCCAAAGAAAATGCACACCCCTCTCCCTCATTACATCTTTAAAAACTCCCCCATTCTCTACCCACTCCTTTGCCTCTTTCTAAAGCACTTCCCAGCTGCTGTGATTTGAATATGTGGGCCCCTTGAAAGAAAAGAGGGCATCTGGCGCACACACACCTTAGAGGCTGAGAGAACAGTTAAACTGCTCCGGTCATGGAAATGTTCTGCAACAAGATTAAGCCTCTTCAAAAAGTAAATAGGCAAAGGGACCCGAGGCCTTAAATAAGTTCGGACAAAAGAAAAACTTAAGGAGACACCTGGATGGTGTTGATATCCTCCCAATGAAGGATCGCTTGAAGTGGACATAAAGGTTATAACTCTCTTTACAGATTGCTTTTGTGAAAAAAGGTCAGCAGAGAAAGTCGTCTCTCTTGAGATTGAAATTAGGCACATGTCAGCAATAATTGTGTAACCGTTTTCTAAAGGATGCTTTCAGTTGGATTTATTAGGCCATCTGCCCAGCCTGAGTGCAACTACTAAATAATATACAATTGTTGTGTTCAGGTTCATCATAGTATTGTATTTATGAGAAAAAGACCTTCCAGCACTCGGACTTTCTCCCTCATCCCAAACTGAATAGTTGTTTGTCTCTGTGTTTGGTCTTGTGAAACTGCAACTTCTGCAGAAAGTAGCCAGCCTCTTGCCCAATGTCACCTGGCATATGCTTCAACCCCCCTATGACCCTGCACAGGGTAATTAATTACAGAAAATGTATATGGACATTGAGAAAAACAAGCCTCCTTTGTTTTTACAGTTTTGTATCCAGGTAGGAAACTTTATTGGGACTCTATAATTGCACCCCCTGCTACTGCTGGAAGAATGGGAAGGACAAAAGGGTTTCAGAAAATACAATTCACAGTTTAGTCAGTAAAAATGCATTGCACCTTAAACTGCCTTGATAAAAACCATAAATGTTTGTTGAATCAATGAATTTTCCAGTCAAATAAAAAGTAATACACATTAGAAAGGCTTACATTTAGATTTAGATTTTACAAGGGAGGAGAGGCGGTGTTGGGGAGGTTGAGAAGTGGTGGCTTGATTTATAGTTGTATGGAATAACTTGGATAAAAATCCGAGGTCCTGTAATGAGATATGAATTAGTTTTATATTGAGTCAATGGAATGGAATAATGACATTTGTTTCTTTGTTATTATCCAGAATGTTGGATTTGTTTGTTGGCTTTGTCCAAAGCTTGGTAGTCGATGACAGACCAGCAATACCTCATGCAAAGGCATTTGCACTTTACTAACACTGCAAAAACAACCATATTCTTAAAAAACCCGCAGAATAATTATTGTATAAATATTATATGAAAATATTATTAAATAAAATAAAATATTCTTATATTGATCATTTTGCCTGGCTATGATTCTTAAAACAAACTTAAAAGCCATGTCAATGAAAGTCACCTTAAAACTAGACAAAAATGCAAAAATGTACGCAAACTGTGCGTATTACAAACATTTAAAGCTCAGTTATTTAAGGCAGACTTCCTTAACATGAATATTTGAGTTTAATGGTTGAGCAGATTTTAATAATGGTGTCATTCATCTAATAAAAATGTGTCACCGTTTGAATATGGCTCAATATTAACTGGAATGTCAATGTTATATTAACTGGAATGTTAAAAAATACCCTAATAAAAATGCTTATTTTCCTTTCTAGATAAAAATAGGACTAATATCCGACTAACAAAGCCTTTTTACTTTTTTTTAAATTCCTTTTTGACTATTTATTTGGTCTGGAGATGGTGCATTGATGTATAAAAGGACATTTATACATGGTGCTTAGTGGTACTGTGAATCAGGTTCAACCCAGCCAATATTTATATAAAATAGATGCTGTTAAGTTGCATTTTAGAAATGGTGAAATCCTGAGTTGTTGGAGCGCGACTCAAACCAGGGAATGAAATTCAAAATTACTGGACTGTAATGGTAGCTTTTTTATCTCTCTACTGAGAATCTCATAATTTTATGAAAATGCCGGACTATGTCACTCGGTAACTCCTTAATATGAGGCTTGGGTCAGTGAATACAAATTAACCCTTGATTAACTTTTCACTTGCTTTGGTAGATTTTATAACCTAAACCCCTTGAAGCTGAATGAAGCGCTAAAAACGTCATGAAGACAATTTTATTCCATCTCATTTAACCTATAAATATGAAACAGGCTACAATCAGCACTCTGACATCATCAAATCACGAAGATTTGATGATGATGACAAAATGTGACTTAAGTCATGTAGAGAAGTTTACATCAGTGACTGTAGGAGTTGGGTATTGCTTTCAGGAAATCCTCAAGCGCTGCAAAGTGACTCAGGACAGAAATATCTGTCTTTAAACAGAGAATTAAGAGAACCAAGATAAGAACTGCACTTATGTTGTTTCACTTATGTTGTTAAACTTCATTTTCTTGTTCTATGAGTTTTCTTTCATGTAGGCTTCCTGTCTAGAGATTCTTGAGAAGTGTTCAAATAACTTGTTCCGTGTTCCGTGTCATTGGTGTTCCAATGACACGGAATACTTGACAGTTTTGACTTATGAGCTAGCAAAGGCTGAGAGCTGAAAAAAATTAAGATTGCTTCACGTTCAGTCCAATATAAATGTCAATAAATAGCCACAACAACCTTCCTCCCTTATCTAAAGAACACTCAAGCAATGCTAATGAAAACAGATGACCTCCGCACACGTGTGTCAGTTTTTTTTTTGCTGATTGGGAGGTTCCCCCTACATGTGTTCCTCCTCCCCGTGAGCTGGGGAGACATCATCTCCCCACAGCCAAGGTAACACTGATTCATCAGCGCCGAGTTCAGGGAGGTCAACAAGTGGGTGTGGAATCCAAGTGTTTCCCACACGGCCCACCTCGACTCACAAGCGCTGAGAAGACATGTGTCCAGCCATATCCCATGAGGTCTGTGTGCAAGATTTATCCCAACGGCGTCAGTATCTGAGGTATCTGTCATTAAGAACCCTATTCTGAATTAATGTAGCAATGAAAAAATACTGTATTTGCCTAAAATCAGACGAGTGAACGTACAGAAGAATTATCAGCTGCAGAGCAAAAATGCACTTCAAGCATCACAGCCAACATTAACCACATATTGATGTTATTCAGTGAAATGTGATACTACTTCCCAGTTGGACAGTGTTATTCAACCATGGCAATGCCAGTTAGTCCGCCATGTTGGTACACATTGAACTATTTCAACAGCTATTGGAATAATTAGAACAAAGTTCTGGACAAAAGTGGTTCAAAGGTTATGACTCCTACGTGGTCCTGGTTACGTGGTTTTAAGTGACACGTATTCATTGACTGCAATGAGCAACATGGTAGCGTAGTTGTTAGCACTGTTACCTGACAGCATGAAGATTTCAAATCCACCGGGGGGCTTCCTGAGTTTGCGTTTTCTCCCTTCTGTTTTAGGTCCATCTTACTCCACCTTCCTCTCACAGTCCACAAACATGCCTTATATGTGAACTGGTGGTTCTAGGTTGCCCTCTGGTATGAATGTGTATACCAGTGTGGAACCCACCTCTCATCCAGCGTCAGGTGGGATTGATTCCAGCCCCTCTGGGACCCTGCAAATGATTGGCGGTTAGAGAAAATGGAAGAAAGGTCGGAATATCATGTTCGATCACCTCCAGGATGAATTATAATTTCGATGACCCCTGTCGTGTCTTGTCTTTCCAAAAACAATGCCAGAAGCTGGTTCAGTCTTAAGTACTGCAAGGTATTCTGTGAAGTAGTTAGCATGTCTCCTCACAGTTGTAATTCGAATTCAGACATTGGCTATTTCTTTGTACAGTTTTCATGTTCTCCCCACGTCTGGGTGGGTTTCCTCCATTTCCTTTTCCCAAAATCCAAAGTATCAATGAGTTGATGAGAATACATTTTCATTGTTTTTGCCCTGTGATGAACTGGCAACCTGTGCAGGATCTACTCCCTCTATCTTTCTCCCCTTGTCACCTGTGATATGCTCCACCCTCCCATGAGGAGAATGGGATAACTGTCAGATAAATAAAGTTGCATTAAGAATAGCAAACTAACATTAAACTGAAAAACAGAAGTAACGTACTTAATAACACAAGTCAATTTATTCAGTTATTTTCCTTGCAACAAGGAAACTTTTGACAATACCACAAAGGGAAAATATTGGGAGACCTGATTTTTGTGGCTGATATGTGGAAATGTTGCTTTACCCACACACAAACATGTAGATGATGGACCCCAGTGAGGCCAGGCTGTGGATGGAAAAAGCTCGCCGTGTGAACACCACCTTGTTTCCTTTGTACCTCTTACGGTAGAGCAGATCCACCACAACACTGTCAGAATACATCAGCTGCCTGATCCCTGATAGTTTCCATGGTTGTGTTGTCCCATTGGCGTACTGGAGAGAGACCACCGGTCTGTTGCTTTAGTTGCGCTCCCTGACTCTTCCTGAGTCTCTGTGGACTGAAGAGAGCGTCTGAACAAAAGATCCCCCTCGGCTTTATTGGGAAAATAACGATGACATGAATTTTGCATTGTTTGGGATAATGGACATAAATAACAGTGATCGTAAAAAGTTTTTTACACTCACTGTCTTATAATGACTGATCTTTTGTATCTGGAGCATAAGTGGCCAATTAACCTGTTAGCTTCTATGAGAATATCCTCAAAGTCACTGGATGACCTCTTGGCAATATAGCACATCAATTATAATACAGGGTAAAAAAAAAAATAGTTTTATCACTCTCAAAAATTGTTTATTGTAAGGAAACTAATGAGAGAAAACTTTTTATCATCTTTCATTATCTCACCATAAGTTCAACAAAACTAACTGAAAAACTGAATGAATCAATGTTTTTGCAAAGTTTGTAATATTTAAGGATTTTACGGCTGTTTATTTCCTTTAAACAATGTGTAAAGCCATAGAGTTGAATCTATAATCTAAAAATTATAAACTTTTTCCAATGGCTTGGTAACACAATACCGTAATATATTACTTTAACAGCAATAGCCAAGTAGTAAACTTTTATTACCTGAAGAATTCTTGTGATTATTACATTTCCTATGTCACGTAATGATTTAGTCATACTGAACTAGGGTAACAGTTATCTTTAATTCAAACTCAAGTGGAAAAACCCCTAACCTCTCAATGTTAAAGAAAGAGAGGCAAATCATGGATTCTCTACATTTTCTGATTCCATATCAAAATCCAACGGAGATCTTTTCTGGGTTTTGCCAAACTCTTTTTAAAAACAAACTAACCAACTAAACAAGCAAGCAACCATCCAGTCAACCAACCATCCAACTAAGCAACCAAACAACAAACAAACCAGCCAACCAACTAGCTAATCAACCAAATGATAAAATAACCAACCAACCAACCAACCAACCAACCAAATGACAGTAGTGACACCATGATCTCTACGGTGGAGTTGTTCATTACTCTGAAAATCTACATGTTAGGTACTTGTAAGGTACATCTAGGATCTTTATTTTGTCCAGCTGGAGACTGTTCCTGATAAAAACTGTCATCGGTCTTGCAGTGCAGAGTCTTTTAGAGGCTTTGTACAGTTAATCCATAATAACAAAAAGCTGAAAGTAATTTCTCCTTTCTTCGTAATGGAAAACAGTTATTGTTGTTATTAGCATAACTGTTGCAATCCTGTCATCCTTAGGTTGAGCTAGTCCACATATTCAGAGAGAGAGCCTTTATTATGATATGGCCCTTCTCTAGATTTGGTGAAAACAATACAAAAACAGTAATTATTAATTATGATTAATTACTGTCCATCCATGCAACACATTGGCTGCACATCCCTCCCTCACCGATAGCCACATGTCTTCTTCTTGTGATACCAAATATGTCATGTCATCACAATATTCTCCTCTCACAGCCGAGTGTGAAATCGTGAGAGTGAGAGTATTCTTGGCGGTCACCTGCTCTTTACGAGTGAATCTGTTTTGAACTGAGCAACGGTTGGCTGTCAGGGTCAGAGCTGGAATGCAATGACAACGGTATGAGAGAGACGCCCAGGAGGAGACAGAGCGATAAAGACACATGCATGCTTAGACGTCACCAGTCTTCCCACCAGTTTGGGGTTATGACCTCCCAGCTTTGCCACTTTCTACTACACAGCAGGAACGTATATCACTAACTTTAGCTTGGGTGTTCACTGCGTGGACCACATCACTGCTGGGGATTAGCCAGCTGCTGAGAAGTGGAATTTTGAGGATTTTTTCCCACTTGACAGTTCATAAGAGCACAAAGTGTGCTGTAAAAACAATGGACTCAAGATCATTGGATGGAGACTAACGGCACTAAACAGCATAGTCACAAAGATGAAATGCTTAAACCAACCTAAAACCTCACAGCAGCAAATGGGACAAATTTAATAGAACAGTTTTTAGCAGTTAGTGAGAAGGTGCAATGAGTCAGGCAAGACCAATAACTATAAGCCATCACGATGTTTTTCTGCAAGTAACATTTTTTTTACCTGGGCATTATTATTGAAATTGTGATCAATCATTTGGTGTAAAAAAAAAAGTTTGCAGTGTATAAAATCATCACCTAATTGTTTAAGTTTAAAGGGAAATAGCTGACCTAAATGAAGTGAATAAGAATTGCAAAATTATCAGAAATAATTGAATTTGAATGTCTGATGCTTTGGATTTGGTTTGACTTAATAAAATCCTCTTGTCATGTAATTTTCCAGCTACCCTTTAATGGATCTTAAGTTGGAAAATCACTATAATTATTACCAGACAGTTTGCAAGACCCATGTTTATATTCTGTCACAATGTTACAAGAAATGAATATTAAAACCCAAGAGGCCATTTAAGAACCATTTCATGAAAAGAAGATCCAGAAAGAGTTGCAGGGGTGTGAAAACTATCTCCACGCACGCTAGGCCCACAGTCACCCGTCATTCACACAATTCACCCACGCTCTGTCCCAATTACCTACTTCACAGTTTGGGGTGTCAACTGATATCAGCTGTTCACATTTACCGGCCACATCTATTCAATACACACCCTCATCATTAGCCTATCATCTTGCTGCCATCTTTAGAAATGATCCTTTCCCTCTATTTCTTTAATGCAGCTGGTTTGCTACCCTTCCCCATCTTTGCCAAATCCTCGCATCATTTATCATCTGTCCCTGCAGACTCATCAGCCACCACCACCAGTATCCATACCTCAAGGGGGGAATATACCTGCTGCTACTCAGTGCTTTTTGATCACAATTTCCTGCCCCAAAACTTTCTAACATATTATCTTTACGTAATTCTCTGTCTTTCCTGATTTAAATAAAAACATCCAATTTGCTTTATACCTTCTTCTTCTTCACATTAATTTCTTTAAAATGCATACAAAAATATTTGGTTGCTACTGGATCTAAAGAATTCCAATGCAAATTTTTTTTGCATTTAAAGTGACTAAAATAAATGTTTTGTTTTAAATAGAACTGTATGGAATGGTGATATATAAACACTGTAAGGATGGGAAGAAGGAGGCTCATATTGAAGTTAACATTTCAGGCAAAAGATATGACATTTTTGGAAACTGCCGCATATTTGTTTTTTTGGCACAAAATTAGCTGAGTGTATTTTTCTTTTCACTCTTAAATATAATGTTATTTGCAGCAGCTATAATTTCATTGTTGTAGTGATTAGTAATTATTACCTGAATTGCCTTTCATCTTATAATTTATAGCGCCTTCAGTTCTTTGTGCCACAACTTCTCCTGTTTTGGTTCTCTCAAATTGTTCTCATAGTTACTTTTCACCAACATGTGGCATCTGTTTTCAGTTAAAGAGCTCTCAAAGCCCTTTGGACACTAGTTGATTATGACAAAGCAATAGATAGACTTAGCTGGCAACCAGCTGGTAAACAGAGTGGAGCATTTAGCAGCTGAAGCACTATGTATTTCCCTATGGAACTTGTTGAAAAGAAAAACTGAGATAAAGACAGTGATTTTATGTTTTTGATTATTTTGCCTCATAACAGTTAGATGAGTAAAAGAGCAACTGTGTTCGAACAAATTTGCTGTGACAACTTAAAAGGTGATAATATGTCGAGGTAGTGTTCATAATCAGATTTTTTCTGCCACTAAGTGGCACCAAACAAATCAATAATAGCTAGTTTGAACTTTGTTTGGCTGGGAAAAATTAATGAGACACATGTTTGATAAACAACCAAACAGTGCTTTCTCCACATTTGGTGATAATGTGTAAATATGTGTGTGATCGTGCATTGCCAGCATGATACTGACCTTACATTCAGTATCATCTTCAAATGTCTTAACTGATCAAAGAAGACATGATGTTCACACTGCAATTATGGAAATCAAATTAAAACATTTCCTTACACTCCTATTATCCAACATATCAGCCAGGCCTATATAATAAAGCATCACAATAAATTATATTTGGGAGGGGGTCCATAGTCTGGCTGAAAAATTTGCATGAATACAGAACCATTGTTTGTAAGCTGGGAGCTGGGTTCCCGCGGGATGAGACATGACTGAAAACAGGACCAGGATCCAGGCGTTTGAGTTTGATCTGGCATGTGGCTCTCATTGCTGCAGTATAATGAGTGATCATTGTATACTGGTGTTTAACCGACCTTGTACGTGAGCAAATCAAAGCCACATGCTCCAGAGTGATTGTGTCTGTGTGCTCATAAAGATAGGACTATGGCTCCATTAAAAACAAGGAAAAATGGCAGATGTTAAAACCTCCCTCCTCCACCTATTCTCATAGCTGATGTAACATAGCACAACTTCCAACTGGAGTATATTTTCCCTGACTAAGGGGTTTTGGAGTTGATCCACAGCACTTCTGTTTAAATGAGTTTGTCCTAAAAGCTTTTCTTTGAGATGTCATTCAGAAGCCAAGCAAGATGGAAATGAATAAAGGAATACAAGCAAAGATGCCTCTTGTGTGATTTGCCTTGTTTTAAAAAAAAAAAGAAAAATATAAATTTGCCTTTTCAAATTGAGAGAGCCATTCCACAATCTTCCCAAGTCCTCCTGGCAACTGACAGGAAGACTTTGGATTTTGACCCTGGTTCTGACTTAGATTACTGATGTATAATGTGTTTGATGGATTATGAGTGGAGTAGTAAAATATTTTCCGACTGTCTTCGCAGGCAGATCTTACAGTGGTGGAGGCTTGGGACAGAAATCTCCTTGCAGAAACCTCGCTACAACTTTCACAAAATAGCACTATGTCTTATCTTCAGAAGCCACAATGCAGATAACAAGGACACTGCGCAGGAATGCACTTAAATCCTGCCTTGTGTCAGAGACAGTGTTTTTGTGCATCTGCCTCCACAGGACAGTTGTCAAATTCTAACTGCTATATTGTTCAAAATATTCCGTGTTCTTAGAAACTGGTCATGTTAGCAAGAACGGCCAGTGTAATGATTCTCTGCCTTTGCCAGTTATTTATATGCTCAGCAGAGTTATTGCTGATTTAGATCTTGTTTGCATAAAGAATATTCAGACAATATTATCTGGAAAAACATAGCTTGTTGTCTAAAACATCTGAGTAGGATTTGGATTTCAGGAGTAATATCATATCTTAAGGAACTCGTTCTTAGCTGGTTTTCCTTTTTACACCTTGCTCTATACTTTCAGCATTATCTCCGCTACAGTAGATACGAAGGACTTTTTCTGAATTAAATTCTTGGAAAAAATATTACATCCATCCATTTATTATAAAATAAAAAAACATACTTCCGAATATTGTATTCCCTTTATGTAAAGAAATACCACTAAATTTATCACACTGGGCCTCTAAGGCATCATTAAAAGGCCTTCTCCTTTTGAACTTCTGCAGCTGTGAATAAAGTCTTGAGAAAGTAGATCCGTCTTTTGTGTCAGCTATATCTGTATCTGGGAAATGCGACACCAGAGACAGACGAGTAAAAAAGGAGGTATGAATCTGACCTATGACCTTTGGCTGAGGGTCAAGAGGCACAATCCCTAGTTAAAGAATTCAACAGCTACATGGGCAAACAAGCTCCCATGCAGGTGTATGCCTGTAGGCTTGACAAAATGTCAGACTTGACTGTGCAGCAAGTTCTGCTCTCTTACAGACAGATTACCATTGCATAAATCCATTAAATGTCATGGGATGAAGAAATGTGTATAATTACGATGCATACATTTACCCTTAGGCAGGATGAAAGCTCTGCTGCGCTCCAGAGCCTGCAGCCACCTCCAGGCTCTCTGCTCCTCTCATCAGTGGGTTGGGCTCAGTGGTGGATCCTCTGAAACAGAGCTCATGAAGCTGCATTTGTGTGACCTGACATTAAGAAGACAGAATCGGTCTTTAATTCAGATTCCCGCACTCTTTTCAAGCTCAGAGAAAAAAAAGCCAATTGCATCCTGAATTAATCACAGACAATAAACTCCCTTGTAATGCAAGGAAGCTCTTTGGCAAAACAAATGACACCATTAGGGGCTCAGTCTTCTGATTTTTTGTTTGTGGTTGAGTACAAACCCATCCTCATGCCAGATAATTACAGAAGGCACTGACGAGTAGTAATATTTAATCTGATGTGCAAAATGTTTTTATTATTATAACAGAGACAAAGACGCCCGGTTGGAGATACTTAAAATGCACTTTCAATCATGGTATGAAGGTGGAATTTAAGAAGACTCAAAATCTTAGCCATTCTTACAGTTAAAATCTTCAACTGCACTTAGATAATAGTTTATAATAATATATCACCTACAATGGACACTGATAAGCGTAACAGTCAGGAAGCTTTAACCCTGAGATGAGAAAGAGTAGAAACCTTCAGTTATAGACAAAAGAAGTTGCTTAAATTTGAGAATGACTGTCTGCAACAGAAGCAGTAAAATGTGTCAACACATGTCTCTGCTGCAGTACAGGGGTCATTACCCCTAGACCATCAAGAAGTACAAACATGATATGGAAATACAAGAGTGGTATATGCAACGGCAGGGTCATTCATGCTTTGTTAACATCTAAGGCAGCGGCCCTCAATACGCTGCCTATCTGCGGACCCTGAGCTGAACGTGTGACAGGTGGGTTTACATGGACAGCCTAATTCCGATCAGATTCGGAAAAGACGTCTAATCAGAAAGAAAATGCTGCGTGTAAACACCCATTTTCTGAATTGAAGAACCTTTCCGAATTAGACTTCATAACTTGGCAGGGAGGTCGTCAAAATCCTTGAGAAAAGCCTTTCATATTGCCAGTCGCTGCATGTAAACGCTATATTGGAAAACTTACTGTTTGAGTTGTATCTGCGCATGCCCAGTGGCATTTTATTTTATTTTAGTATGTATTTTTGGTGTTTTGAATGAAAAGGACATTTTACTTTAAATATAACAGTATTATGGCTTGTGGCTTGACCGACTATAATAAATGGACCTTTGACTCGTTGAAAATTTTTTTTGTAGACCTTTAATATTTGTATTTGAGTACCCTGATCTAAGGCCAAAATCCTACTTTTCTGCAGTCCATATTATGCAAAGGTCCACTTCGCCATAATAAGAAATAGAATTTGTATGTATACACATGGGCTCCTCGTGGACATATGTGTGTGTGAGAAAGTGCAGACAAATATGGGCAGCCTCTGCACTACAAAAAGCAATTTTTTTCCAATGTGTGGAATGTGTCCACTAAGAAGAAATTAGTATAAACAGAACTACTGCACGCTCAACTTTTCACACATCTGTTTTGGAGTATGTTCAGAAGTAAGTTTCCTCATTCTAAACAAAAAAAGAACAATATCAAATTTGAAAGGGTTTTTATAATGTATTTGCTTTTTCAAAAAATATGAAATTTCCCACTCAGAAAACTACAAAGTTTGATTCCCTGAATCAACATCAGAAACTCATTTTCCTACCTTATAACAACTGAGCAGCTTTCTAACAGCTCCACTATGTGCTGGAGTGAGTGTGGAACTCCCTTAAGTATTTCCTCTTTCAACGGCAACACAACTTGAAATCCATCACTCACTTCCTGTTTATACTCAAGCTCAGTTTACATGCTTCCTGAATAACCCAAGGGACTTCCTTCTCAAAATGCTGGATGCTATGAGTCTCCCAACAGTCTTATCTGATCAGCACACAGTGACAAAAACAGCTATCTATCTATGATTACTGTCTTTTCTGCTGGGTTGTTGACCCATTAAAGGCTGCAGGCCCATCAGGACCACCAGCAACACCTCCTCCACAGTAAAGCCAGTGTGTCACACGCATGGCACAAGGAGTGGTGGTGTGGTTAAAGTTACTGTGTGGTGTGAACGTGCTGAACAGTGGGGGAGAAGTGCTGAGGCTGCTCATAATGCCAAATGTTTCAAATCAACCTCAAGATGAGCTACAAGAGTTTACAAAGTCTAAAGTTGGTCAGATGATGCAACTGCAACAGGTTTGGTCTGACTATAAGTTTTAAGACTCATGTGCAGAGACCCGGTTAACAGCAAGGGAACACTCCCTCTGGGCTTTGATGGCACCTCTAATTTATGAGGAGACCTCAACTCCTGCTGATGTTTTGACACTTGAGATAAATGTATCAGAGGAGGAGAAGCAGCTCACTTTGCACACGATTACATGCAAATATATGTCCTACTTAATTATGTAGTGATACAGATTGGTGAGGTAATAGCATATCGGAAAACATTCAAAGAGAAAAAAAAACAAACAAGCAAGAAAGTGAGGTTTACTGTGAAAGACTGTTTTTTACACTTAAATGGTGATTTTATTCAGCGAGAGCTGCTGCACTTTTGGACGTGGTCATTCAGAGAATCTTAGAAGTAGTTGCTAATAGAAGACCATAACGTCTAAGAAATTTAATATACAATAGCAATGAATAATTCTAGTTTTTTAAGTCCACATTGAGTCAAATCGTTTGATCGATTGGAGTTTTCAAATCGTCCCTGTAGCTCTTTTCAAACAGACAATCAAACTACAGTTACTAGCTGTTAAACATAGTGTAGAAATATAGCAACAAGGAAACCAGGAATTGTTGATAAAGAAGAAAAATTAAAAGGTACCATTTTATCTGAAAATGAATCAATGGTTTAGGCGGCAGATGGGGATAGTCTGAATTTCTATGTAGCAGCAAGTGACACATTAGGTCAAGAGGAGACTTTGTGATTTGATAAATGAATTTACTGTACACTTAAAACACCCTTCATGTCCAATGCTGACATTACACTGATTAGCCACAACATTGTAACCATCTGCCTATTATATTGTTGGGGTCCCACTTTTGATACAAATACAGCGCTGAATCGTCAAAGCATGGATTCCAAAAGACCCTTATTGTGTGGTACTGTTCTGATGCTGCCCATTATAATTGCTTTGGCAGTGAACGGGTCAGCACGGGCTCTCTGCCCGGACCGTAGCTATGTAGCCTCAAACGCAGCAAGCTATGTAGCTTTGTTGCAAAATATTTACTTGTTGCCTAATATATCCCATCCACTGACAGGTGTCATTATAATGATATATTCAATGTTATTCATGACATCTGTCAGTGGTTATAATGTTATGGCTGATTGCTTTACAGGGACAAACTGATATCACTGGCAGGAAAGTGAAGCGACCACATGGTGGTAAGATGACAGGAAGCTGAGTCTTGCTCCCTTTAAAAAATAAAACAAAGTTTCAAAGTTGCAAAATAAATATTACAAGAAATCAAGTTTTGGTCACTTAGTCGCTGCATGCAAAAATATTTACCGAGAATGTTGTTCCCTTGCAGTTATATTCAAGTCCAGCTCAACTGTGTAGCACAATTTCACTACATTTTAGAATGTGAGTGAAATTGTCCCAATAACAACAACATCCATCATCGTCATCTACTCCATGACCTGCACCAACATCAGCTGCATGAATACAACATTCCATCAGCAATAATAGCTAATGCCAGATTACACTACCCGATGTGAAGAATGTATACACACACAAAGAAAGCTAAAAGTCAATTCTCATAATGTCCGTGGACACAATGAAAGGGAGCACCAATGCCCCAAAACAAAACTCACAAAACATTGACAGCTGACTTTTGAATCCAGCCTTTTATCCAACACTCAGTGTAAGTGTAAGAATTTGCATCAATGAATCAAAAATTTAAGTTGGTCCCTACCTCTAATTCATCTTCCTCCTGGTTTTCTATGTCGAAAAGTCCTTGATTGGAGCAGTAAGGGAAGGGGCTGCAAGGGAGCTGACATGATAACTTTCGTTAGCAACGTTCAAACCTTCCGCTTCGCCATTACAAGTCAACAAACATCTTCTTGATGGTAAAGAAAACTCTGAATAACAGTTAGTTATTGCTGTGAAATGAAAGGGTTGAATACCATCTCACAATCAGAAAGAGATGACAGACACAGTAAGTAATAATGAAATCTGCTGCACTGCTTCTTTCTGTTTTGGAGATGCTGAGCACAAGGAGTGAGGACAGATGTCTCCCTTGACTCTAATTTTAGACAATATAAATGAACAATAAGTTCTACTTTTCCCTACATCCTCATTAGTTATTTCACATCATTGGGCCTGGGCAAGACTGCAGAGTTGATATTGATTTCACTGAGGTGGGCCAAATGGCTGGATGGGCGAGCCTGCCCAACCTCCATTATCCAGTGTTCGTGGGGGAGGGTCAATGGGGTCATCACCTCCGATTCTTTTGTGTCTTGTGTGAAGATATTGCACGCAAAAATGTCTCTCAGATTTGTCTATATTCTTATCAATCAGAATCAGAATCAGCTTTATTGGCCATGTATATGCACAGAAGGAATTGGACTCCGGTTAACTGAGCTCTCACAGTACGAACGTCTTATAAAATCATTTTAAATTAAATGGACAAGGCAATAAATAAATATACAAGCTATAAACAAATGGAGATGATCTTGTGTACACGCTATTCACATTTAAATATATATGTATTTATATGTATATATAAATATATGACAGTGCAAAGATGTCAGAGTAATGACAGTTGGAGGTAGTTATTGTATAATGAGGTGATCCAGGTTATTGTACAACACTGACACTGGTTTGATTGTTCATCAGGTTGACGACCTGTGGGTAGAAACTGTTCTTGTGTCTGGTAGTTTTGGCGAACAGTGTTCTGTAGGGCCTGCCAGAGGGAGAAGTTCAAACAGGTTGTGTCCGGGGTGTGACGGGTCTGCAGTGATCTTTTCTGCCCGTTTCCTGATTCTGACTGAGGTGACAGCACACAGCCCTGTGGGGCCTCCGTGTCGATTGTCCAGGTGGAGAATGAGATGTTACCCAGCCTCACCTGCTGTCTCCGGTCCGTCAGGAAGTCTGTAATCCACTGACAGGTGGAGGCTGGTACAGCGAGCTGCAGGAGTTTGGAGCAGAGTATTCCTGGTACGATTGAGTTGGATAACAAACAAAGGTGTCAAATTGATCTTTCAAACTGTTTCAACCAACTTTAAACTCTGAAATTCACAAATTCATCTGAAGAGATAAATGTCAAAGTAGCCCATGAAACTTATTTCCACTGCCTCCAAGTGGCGAAACAAAATATTAATTATTACAACATCTGCTAACATTTGCCTTTTTACTACATTTGTTTTAACCGGCATAATATTTCAATGCTAGGCAAAATTTACAAAGTGTAAAACCCACTTTGTGACATAATGTACTAGATGAAAAGGAATTGCAGGAATCAAACATAGAGCAGATAGAGGGGTTGGATCTGCTCACCTTAACTTGCAACCCCACATTTTACTCAGGATTTACAACAATTGAGTGAATCGCAAAATTACAGGTAGGGATTATATCATTATTTCCTCAATCCCAGCCCTAATGGTCAATATATTTGCCTGCAGATTACGGGAACCTGTGTACAAGTGAACACAATGTGTGTGTTACTTTGAAATGTGCTTGTCAGCAGAGGTCTACCATTAAAGCCTGACAGTTGACATATGAGATAGAATCAATATTGTCAATATTGTTGAGAAGATGTGAGGTTTCCTGATTTGATTGGGGGTTTGGAAGACATATGTCTGTTTCCCCTAATGAAAGATCTTTTGTCTATGTTGTCAAAACAACAGCAACCCCCCTATAAGAATAGGGATCCAGCAGGAGTCAAAGGTCGATGCACTTGCTGCCAGTTAGGGGAAACAACTACATCTGTTTGTAAGCTCATATCTCAGGTTTGGACTTTTTATCCAACCTCCCTGGTTCAGATTACTGATTCTCCCCAGCTGGGAGAGTTTCCGTGATTCAAGGGTGTTTCTCTCCGTCTGTTTTGATGACTGCGACAGAAGATGGATTGGAACACAACCTGTAGAGTGAGTCACCTTTTCTACCTACTATCCATCTTTATTTAACCTGTCACCACTAAGACAATTCATAACCTGCCAACTTCAGCTCCTTTTTCCTCAGCTGTCTCGAAAGGCTCGTCTTAAATTTATTTATAAGTGGTCTTAAATTTATTCTCAGTCGAGGCCATTACAGCGGTATCACCCGAATTTTTCACCACATTTTGACATATTACTCACCAACATGATCATTGAGTCACCGAGTGTCTGGAGAGACTCGAGTGGAGCCTTTTTTTCTTGTCTTGGGTTCATAACTGTGAAACAAATAAATAATTGTAATAAAATAAAATAAATAAATAAAAAAATAAAAAAAAATATATATATACATAGTTTTTGTCTTTGTGGACTTTCAACTCATTGTGAAATAGTTTTGATCAAATATTGATACTCAAATAACATTTGGATGAAAGACTATGTTTATTTTGTAAACCTATATTTATATAGGTTTACAACGTTACCTACTAGGTTAAAATAGCAGCTATAGAGCTGCTGTTGTAACAATACAATAATGTTATAATACAATAAATCATTGTAGAGGTCTCAGTGTCTAGGGCTTTTTCTTTCTTTTTCTTTTCTTTAATTAATTGTTAAAATGTAGCCGGGAAACAGGTTTGTGGTGAATAAGCACTATTCTGTGTTTGTCAAATTTAATCGCCTTTGTCCAAACCTTGTCTGTGCTTTGAATTTCCAAAGAGGAAACTTGCCTGTATTATTCTTTTGAAGGAATATCAATCAGAAACCAGTAACTCATATTGTATCCCTGCTATTGATACAATTAATACATGCCCCCAATTTTTCATTTGAACAGCACCAATTTCCAATAACTGCTTGTGCTTTGGAGGATGATGGAGGTGGGTGGGGGTTCCTATCCCAGCTGACATTGGTCAAGAGGCAGTTTACATCCTGGACAGTTCGCAAATTCCTCCAAGGCCGACACATGTGACATGACCTTCATGTCCACATTCACGCCACGAGGACACCCATGCAGACATGAGGAGAAAATGCAAACTCCATTTAACAAGTACTCAACAAAAAGAAAGGTTTCGGCAATAAACCCTTTGTATTATTTGTTCAGAAATGAATCAGATTTATGATGTAAAAGCACTAGTTAAGATTTTGTTAGGTTTAGGCATTAAAAAGCTGTTAGCATTAGCTAAATGTCCTGGTTTGAATTCATATCACTCACAGACATACATTAGAAGAAAAAAATGTGCTGGTGGAAACAACTGTCAGTCTCTGAAGGTTTTGTAAATCTTAATACCATTCAAGTTTTTTTTTCCATATTCTATAATCATTTCAAGGAAATGGCCAATGAACCTTTATTACAAGCAAACTTTATATTATGCTCTCTCCTGTCATTCAGGAGAGGGCCAGCTGCAATCATCTTCCTGTCCTTCATCATCTCAGAGCTGAATACTTAACCATCCCCAATCAAATCCTCAAATCCATTGATTTCATTTGATAAAGTTATTGTAAAGTTGAGCTCCATTCCTTTTCACGGAGGAGAAATCTTCATAACACTGGAAACGTTTTATTTCTTCGCTGCCTCCTTTGGTAACAACACCTTCTGTTTACACTAAATGAAACCTTTCTAAGATTCTTGGAGCATAAGTAGTTAATTAACTTTCTACCTTTTATAGCTTACGATGCTCATTTACTTCTATGGCTTAATTTGGTTTATCACGACTCAATTAAACTGTTAAGTGCAATTATATGTAGCATCTAGCCACTCATAATAAATTTAAAGGAACAGTTCACTCAAAACTGAAATATAACTCTATGCTGATGGAAATATTTCTGAGGCTTCACATCAAAGCAACACAGCATTATTTTCCTAAACCAATTAATGGTTAAGGATAATACTAATATTTCCTTTTTTCTCTAATTAAAGGAGACCCACAGTACAAAAGCATCATGCTCACAGTGGGGACCCTTCTTTAAAGCCTCGTGCGACACAAAAGCCACGGTTGCAGAAAAAAAATTGAGATGTGAATGGCGTCATCTTCTCATTTCTCTGTTAACTTACTAAGATGAACATGAACTAAACATAACCTTCCTTGACGTTTCAAATGTCTCACTCCTGTCAGGATTGGCTCTTCTCTCTTTCACATGTACACCCAGTCGCTGTTACTCTGCTGCCGACATGTATGAGTCGATAAATCAGGGCTTATTTTAATGCAGCTGAGTGTAGCTGCATCTAAAGGAACATGATGAAAATGTGAGACATCCTTGCTGACGTTCTTTTCGGTTGTCTGGTGGCGTTACATACTGTACAGCCTCGGTGACTGACAGAGATAACACATCATTAACTATTTTTAGTGGGCTTTACAGGGCTCAGTCTGTTATTATGCATGCAGTGTGGAAACATGGGGGTTATAGATAGGAAAGTGATAAGACTCAGAGCGGGAGAACTTATTTCTCTATTCTCTATTTAAGATTCAATCCTGCACTTTTTTCTTAACCGAAAGGGTAATCAACATAAAGTTCTGTTTTTGTTAATTATCAGACAGAACTGAGACAGCTTTGAAACTACCTTTCAAATTCTTCAAATGATTTTGTGTGAGTAGCAGAAGTGAGATTGTTTTAAGCATAATATGCCTGGAATTCAATTCCATTTATGATTGAACCATTTTCCCCTGGTTTAAATTGAATAAACGTCAGTTTGAAACACTAAGCAAAATATATCACTCTTTGACACTCTTTGGCTACAAATATGATTGATATCATATTTGTAGCCGGAGGAAAAGCTAGCAAGTTTCTGTACAAACAACAACAATAATAATAATAATAATACATTTGATTAATAACGCACTTTACATTTGGATCAAATCTCAAAGTGCTAAAATATGTATATAAATATATACCAATATCCATATTCTAGAATTATTAAAACCTTATTAGTTGGGTGCTGTACATTTTAGGAGTTGCCTTTGTAAATTTTTGTGGATTAGAACCTTAGTGCTTTTTTTTTTTAATGAAGCCATTAACATAAGGAGAGCATGCAAACTCCACATTTAAGGGGCCCAAAGCCTGAGTTGGATCTGAGACTGACGCCCTCTTGCTGTGAGGCAACTACACCACCATACTGTCCTGAAAAGGAAATGTTACAACATAAACAATGCTGCTATTTTTTCTGGTGACTGAGATCTCAGAAAATTCCAAAGCCTTGAGAAGACTCATGACGTAACAGAGGACCCAAATTTGTTCTGTATCCTGGTTGGCCGTTCAAAAAGTTTGGACAGCAGTTTGTGATGTTTACTTCTGTACAACAGCTCACTGATTTTAAGAGAAGTAGTCAAAGAGTTTTTTCAATGACAAACCCAGCACTGCTGGAAATTTGACACCACTGTCTACTCACCGCGTCTGGAAGCTTCAGCTCCTTCCTCTTTCTTCATGAGAGTTTAAGCTTGCCTTATCTAGTTTGACCTCTAAATGTTATGACAGTGAGTGCTGAATGGAACTGAAACTATAGATTACGTGCTGCATCATGGTGCAACAGGGTAAAACATTTTTTAGACTTGTCCTGGTAGAAGTCTTCGACTACATGAATGGAATTCGTGATTCCTGTTGGGAAGGTTTTACAAACACACAGAGACGTCAATGCAATATCTTGTAAAAAGCATGACTGTTGAAAACACTCAAAACTGGAGAATGAAAGACATCCGGGCATAAAAAAGTGTACACACAAGATAAATAATATCTCAAAGGATTTCTGAAGTGTCCTTCAGAAAAATACACGCAGCACTGCGCCGTAGCCTCTGATACATTTCCTTTGTAGATGCTATGCGTCACAAAATATATCCAGAGAACGTTATTTTTGTTTTAATGGATGTAAATGTGTAATGGAGCGTTATCACCTCAACCTTGATTTCCCCCTCAGCTTCCCCAACAGGGTATTTTAGTATCTTTCAGCTCATTGGTTTTGCCTTATGGCCCCCAGCTTTATGGCTTTGGGTCCATTTGGTTCAGGTTCACTTCACTAAGAGTAATGCCCCTACAACAACCCCATTTGCAGCTGCAGAGGTGCGTTTTCTTTAGTCCTTTAATGTCCTACTCAACCGTTTGGGTGAGCACTTTTTGAGTCACTATATCTTTTTGGAAAAAGGGTGGCCACTTGACAGAACCAGCATGTATATGTTAAAGAGTAAGGGGCCAAGGACGAAGCCCTGGGGGATAACACATGTCAAAGGGGCCGCTGAAGAGGAGGCCGTAACCATGGCTTTAGAGAAAGTCCTATTTGATAAGTAAGACTTTTGGGCATATTGAAGCATGTGAGGACTTATTATGTAGCTTATAACGAATAGAATCAATTCTTTCCCGAAAGCTTTAGTTAATCTAATTAAAATCTTCAATGAAAGACATTTTTTATCATGAAATAAATTAATAAGTCTGATTTTTTTCTTCTTTTTAAAAACATTCTTGAGCAAATCATTTTTAAATTTAGGGTTCATTTAGAGTTTCTATAATATTAAATTAATAAATGCCCCAAATAGATAAAAATATTATTATTATATAAATATATTTTATATTATATAAAAAAAAAATTCCATGGTGGGGTCGTGAAAGAGTTAAAGAAGATTATACCTGGAAGACAACCAATGTCATGTACATAGCACTAATCTACAAACAGACACACACATACGGCTTTGTCTTATTTCTGTCACACCAACATCGAGCCATGGATAATAATAATAATAATAATAATAATAATGATACATTTAATTTATAGTGCACTTTACATTTGGATCAAATCTCAAAGTGCTAAGGTGTAGGTAAAACAATTCTTGCATAATAGGGAAATAAACACTCACTGTGTGATAGACTGACACAAATTTATCAACACCATCTCAATAATAACATTTGGCCAGTTCCAAAGGTTGAGAAGGATCAGATGTTCATTTACAGTCTCAGCTTTTGACAAGACATGAGTTGACACCATCAAATCCACAGGTCAGAAGAAGGCAGCTTCCAAAGGACAACACAACCTCTTACAACAAAACACCAGACAGGGAAAACAAACTTTTATACGCCTTCTCACACCTTTCACTAAACAGTTGGCAGATCATTTTGTCTAATTGCTATATAAATAAACCACCTCTGAAGGAGATTTTCCAATCTTTTCCTTAATTCACTATAAATGTGCCTTAAATTAATGCCAGACTAAAACACAGTTGTATTCCCATTAGGAAGATCACTGGCTGAAAAGACCAACACGCGCCTTCAAAGGCAAGCAAGCTTGAAATAATTTCCAAGTATCGCGACCACAGTAAAGTACAAGAATAAACTTTTCATCAACTGTAACTCCACATATGTAGTGGAAAGCCTATCAGTTCGCTGAGCAGTCCATCAATGGGGATAACATTTAAATTAATTACTTCAGAGAGAAACATATTGGATTTTTAAATGTAATGCTTTGGCCTGTATTAAGATATTTATTTTAGACCTTATTTTGTAAATTGGTCTATTCCTGTATGAACTGTGGTGTGTGTAAATGGTAAATAGACTGTACTTATATAGCGCTTTTCTAGTCCGGTTGACCTGTCACAGCGCTTTACAATGCGAGCCAGCCTTCACCTATTCACACAAACATTCCTAGTGATGATAGAGTCTGCCATCTAAGGCAATCCCGCCATCATTCACAAACCATTGGAACAGTCATTGGGAGATACTTGGGGTTACATATCTTGCTCAAGGACATTTGGACATGTGGACTGCAGCGGCTGGGGATTGAACCGCCGACCTGCAGATAAGTGGACAACCGCCCTACCAACTGAGCCACACATCAACTACAAACTAAGAGGCATTTTGATCAGATCACTCAAACCACTTCCCGAGGTGGTCTTTGACATATGTGACCAGATGTCAAAGTTATTAGATATCACTTCTGGCAGTACTTGCAACATCTAGTCTTGAATATACATTGTGTTTATAGAGAAAACAAAGAAGGACATCCTCGCATACCAGTCGCTGCTTAGCCAGGGTGTGGAGGATATTAACCCGGTAAAGTGTCACTTAAAGCTGATCCGCTTCAAGTCCCGGAAACCTAACACAATGACCGAGAGTGGAGACACCGTGGACGGCCACGTCAGTGATGGACGGCTCCCAAGTGGCACATCAATATATAGAACAGCACAGCCTGATGATCATATTTCATCTTCCATCACACATCCTCTCCTCTAGCGTGCGGCCTGCAGCCTTCCAGAGACCACATGACCTCACTCCAGCTAGAACTTAAGGCCAGTTTTCCCTGCCATTAGTGTTTTGTTTTTTGTTGTTATTTTTGAACGATTGTTGGGTGGGGCTCATTAGGAAGATTGTGATGTCACGTAACACATGAATCAAAAACTTTTGACCGTAACCTGAAACACAATACCAGCACAGATTTAACGAAGCAAATTTGTTTTGTTTTGTTAAACAACTTTTTTTCCCCGACTTTGTCCCCAAATATTTAAATTCAAAAAGATTTACTAGACAATTTACGCAGATTTTACAGCGCCAATAGCTTATTTAGTGAAGTCTGGATAATGTTTGTGTATTTTAATAATTCATTTGAAGGATTGCATTTTTCAATGATAAGTCAATGCATATGTCATTTGTGATATCTTAAAAAGTCTGAACCATCTGAACAACTATGTCACGCTCACACTGACTGTCTATTCCTGCTTAGTTATTGACAGTAGTAAATATCCAGTCAAAGTTGGCATGAACCCAATTTCATTCACCAGGGGAAAAGAAGCAAAACTCTGACCAGCCTGCCAATTTTGAATTGTGCGAACCTAGAAAAATGCACTACAGATCCCTCTCTCAGCATCTCTCCCGTCCCACGTGTCCTTAATCACAAACAGGCAGGCTGGATAAGGTCCCACATGTGGAAGACTGGATTATTAAAGCTGTTAACAATTAACATGCCCTGCCTCAGTCAGAAAGGAATCTATAGTAGTATCTGCTTATGTTAATTTCTCTGGATTAATGTAAGAGGCTTTTAAGGACACTTAAGTGGGATAGATTTTTCAAAAGAAAATTGACTTTTTTTCCTCTTTGTCAAGTCATCTGAAATCTGTCCCTTGCGCTAAAGAAAAAAGTACACATCCAGTGTTGTTAGTTGTGAACAACAAACTCCTCTCAACACGACAAAATCTGGGGGCAGAATTTCTGAATGTATGTGTTTCTGGCGCAGTGTTTGGCCCTATGGCTATCCACCAGATGTGATTCCTCTCCCTCCCCGCCAACACACAGAGGAAGAGAATGATGAAAACTCTGCCGAAGCATTGAGCGGGAGGGAAATTGAAACATGACCTCCTTGCTCTCCTCCACCCTATCGTCCTCAATGCTCTCTGTAACGCCCTGTGTGACACATAACTCACTCTGAAAACTCTTAGCCTCCAAGGGACTGAAAGAAATTACTAGGGTAGGGTAAGTATGTTTGTGTGTGGGTGGTTAGTTCTATGTGTCCTCGTATAAATGTAGAGATGTGTACATGTATATTCTATGTATACATATACAATACTAAAGTATCCATATATATATATATATATATATATATATATATGGATATGTACTCTGCATTGTATGTATTCTTCATTTTTTTAGAGTAAGTCTTCCTCTACTTTTAGCTGTTCCCCCTAGGGGTCGCCTCAGCAGATCCATCTTTCCCTATCCTCTGTGTCTTCCTTTGTCACACCAACCAACTGCGTGTCCTCTTTCACCACATCCTAAAGCCTTCTCTTTGGTCTTCCCCTCTTTACTAACTCCTGTAGTAACTCCTGCACCTTCTTCACCTTTACTCGTTGCAGCCTCACCGTCCCACCTGCCTCCCTTTCATTCACAAACACATTTGTCTCTTGCTCTGATCTTCAATCCTCTTCCCTAAAGCAAATACCTCCACCTCTCCAGGTTTTCTTCCACCTGCTTCGTGCTCTCACCACCGACCACAAATACATCTGCAAACATTATATTCCACTGAGACTCCTGCATGACCTCATTTGTCAGCATGTCCTTCACCATGGCAAACAAGAAGGGCCTCAGAGCCTGTCCTTTGTGATGACCCACCTTTCCCCTGAACCCATCACTGACTCCTATGCACACCTCACTGCTGTCATGCTGATCACATACATATCCTTTACCATTCTAACATACTTCTCTGTCACTCCAGTCTTCCTCATGCAATACCACGATTTCTCCCTTGGCACTCGGTTGTACACTTTCTTGGAATCCACAAAGACACAATGCAACTCCTTCCGGCCTTCTCTATACTTCTCCATCAGTATTCCCAAAGCAAACATTGCATCTGTACTGCTCCTTCTTGACAGGAAACAATATTGCTGCTCACAAATAGTCACCACTTTTCCGAACCAAACTTCCGATACTCTTTGCCAGATCTTCACTTTGTGGCTGATCAGCTTTATACTTTTGTATGATTGTTCTCTGTACATATAGATATACAGTGTACTCTTTATGTATATCAATCTTTTTCATCAACACAGTTGTCAATATGCGACATTGCTTTTTTTTTCTGTTTTGCATTGGGTCTTTCTCTATGTTTATTTGTTTTGTTCATTAGTAAAAGTTCAATAATAGCAGAAATTGCTCGGGGAGGGACGGGGACAAACTTTATGCTCATCATTATAAAAACGCGCCCACCCGATGTTCGTGTTTTATTTGTATTTTGTTAAATAAGTTCAATAAAGAATTTAAGATTTGTTTTCTTATCAGTTCAGTGAGTTAGATTTGGCAGCAACCTCTGTCAACTGATTATCCTATTGTTGTAAGATACTTCGCTGCAACTATATGATTTATATGAGCCACCAACCTGTTTACCTCCAATTTCAGCAATCCTG